>JAHPZR010002576.1:0-12850 GCA_019787425.1 Platygyra sinensis
TTTGACGCGTATTACATTAACGTATGTATGAAATTTGATGATTTTTTGCTAGCGGCGAGAAAAAGAAAAATCCTATCCATGTGCCAATTTTCAAAAAAATTCACCGTCCGGAACGCGCATAATATGCGTTTTCGATCACTCAAAAACCTTCGTTTTTTGGTGACGTCATCAAAATAGAAATTCTTCAAGTTACGGTACTGCGCATGCTCACGTTTCGCTTTCTTCGCACGTGCTAGTTGAATTAGACGAGAAGTAGAAGCTTATTTTTCCCCACTACGGCGAAAAGTATACCTAAGTGTTGTCATGCTTATGGAAATGCGTTTTAACTTGTGGTTTCCTCCACTGCCTTGAAGTGCTCAACGATCTTGGCCAGAATACGGGTTGTTTTTGTCACTCGCGGAGCCTTGCTAGTTGCTGAAGATGGAGGCAGAGACAATACGCCAACAAGCCCTTTTGCTCCAAACTTCTTGAAAACATTCTTCAGATCTTGATATGAAATGCCACTTCCGGCTATTTTTTCAGCAATCTGTTGTTTGATGGGAAATTCCGCGTTTGTTGGATGATACAGAGTTCCACGGAATGTCTGCAGGAGTTCGTAGCGACGATCAAGGTATTTCATGTCGTTTTCTGCGTACTGTGCTGTTGACATGTTCTCTGTTAACATGTCCTCTGAAATGTTCAAACGAGAGTCAAAGACTATTCTTCTTAAAGCTTTAACATCCTCCATTGCATCGTGTGCTGGGAAAGGTTCATGGAAAAGTGTCTGATAAACGGATTGTTGATTTAATTTAACTGTGGAACCATCCGATAAGACCAGAGAGGGATGTTTACGTTTGACCAAGTTCTTCATCACAGGGAGAGTGTCAGAAAAGAAAACGTTAAGACAGGAAAGTTTTTCACAAAGTTGATGTCCACCTTGACGAAGAAGGTTGGATTATCGAAAACCTGAGAGTTGTGCCCGATTAATACAGTGTAGATATCATTATCGCTTTTCACACGCCTGACAGTTTTCTCTAAGTAGGTTAGAAAATTTTCCAGTGACTTTCCAAGCGAGACTGTTTCGACCGGTTGATTGTCTTTGAACAGGGTCCTGACACCTCCGACTGTTCGGACTTGTTCGACCTTGTAGCATGAATATCTACATCCCTCAAAGGCAATATGTAGTCGTTGTTTGTTCTCGTAGTATAATCCATAACCTTCCCATAAGTTAAACCCATGACTGCAGCATGACCGGTTGACGAGTTATGCCCCTTTCCCCGTTTTTGCCAAACCCATGTCATATGAGCAGGGGATATTGATGCAGCCTTGTTCATCTGCTTTTATGCCCTTTTTGATAGCAGCATTTCTTTCTTCTGACATTGCAGTTTTGCAACTTCTCCCTGTTACTTGGTCTACTGCATACCCAATCTCATTTTCTCTACTCTTGAAAGTTACTGGATTCATAGGGGGAATATTTAATGTACCCAGTAAATTATTTAGGTGGGTTTCACCGATCCCTTACTTACCCTACAGAGCATCATTGATAAAATACCAAAGGAAGACCTATAGAGATCATTATGGGTGATTTTAATGCAAAGATTGGCAGCGATAATACAGGAAGAGAACAAGTGATGGGGAGACATGGAGAGGGGAAAATTAATGCAAATGGGGAACTCTTTGTAAACATGCGTGCGTTCAACTCTATGGTTATTGAAGGCTCCATATTTCCCCATAAACGCCTACATAAAGTAACTTGGGTGTCCCCTGACCACTACACGGAAAACCATCGACCACAACTGCATTAACAAGAGATTTAGGCGCTCAGTCCAGGATGTACGAGTGTATAGAGGGGCAGATGTGGCGTCAGACCACCACTTAGTAGTGGACATACTGAGATTGAAACTCAAGAAATACAATACCAGAAACCCCAAAGTAGCACCAAGATACAACACTAAACTCCTTCAAGACCCACCCACCCTTAGAGCCTTCCAGATTGCACTTGGGAACAGGTACCAGGTCCTGGCGGATCTAGTGGATGAGGATCAGCAGCAGTGTATAGAAGATCTATGGAGGGAGCGTAAGCAGGTGTGGCTAGATACATCTAAAGTGACCCTAGGTCCTCAACAGAACCAACACAAAGAATGGATCACCTCTGAAACCCTGAGCAAAATTGAGACCAGGAGAAAGCTAAAGGAGAAGATCAACAGCAGCAGAACGAGGGCTGCCAGAAGGGAAGCGCAGAGGCAGTACAACAAAGCCAACCAGGAGGTTCGGAAAGATAGCAGGCGGGATAAAAGAAAGTTTATTAACGATTTGGCAAAGAAAGCAGAGATAGCAACAAAGCAACACAGGATGAAAGATTTATATGACCTGACAAAGAAGCTAGCAGGAAAGAAGAGCTCTACATCAGAATCCATCAAGGACAAACACGGGAACACACTAACCAAGCAGGAAGATCAGCTGAGGAGATGGGGTGAATATTTTGAGGAGTTGCAGAACCGGCCACCACCACCAATCCCTGCATGTAGCCATCCCAGAAGCCGAGCTTATGTTGGATGTGAACGCCGCAAAACCCAGCAAGGAGGAAATAGCAAAAGCAATCCGGAACCAAAGAATGGAAAAGCTCCAGGCCCGGATGGCATTTCAGTAGAAATTCTAAAGGGAGACGTAAACACCTCAACGCAGATGCTCTACGAGATCTATGCGAAGGTCCCGGAAGAAACTATTCCTGAGGATTGAAAGGAGGCCTTGTTGAAATCCCCAAACTGGGGATCTCGCAAACTGAGTTGTAGCGTTACACGAGCCAACCGCGAGCCCAAGTCAATCTCGAGTCACGAGCCAACCTCGAGTCAACCACGAGTCAAGTCAATTTCTTTTATTTTGTCCCGAAAAAAAAAAACTAGATCGTAGGAAATTAAATATCTGAATATCAAGAGAAAATATAGCTGAATATAGACTGTTAACAACATGATATTTTGATAACAGGCTCAGTTCGATCGCGACTCGAACAATCTTATAGTCTTACGCTACATATATTCAGAGGATCCACGTTATTTGTTGTGCCCATTGCCTATTGTCAAGGCACGATTGTCTTATCCAAATGGTGAGTGATATGAATCTAGCTGACTATCTATCTATTCGTGTCACGCAAGCGAGTTGCCTCTTTCCTGGATTTTGAAATTACGTTAACTGTTAAAGGATCGTTTTTACAGAACTTTATTAGTGTTGCAAAGCTACATTTATTTCATAAAGAAATCAACGACAATATATTAAATAGTGACAATGGAGACGGCTTGGCCTAGTCATGCCTAGTGGTTAGGGCGCTGGATTTGTAATCCGGAGTTCCCGAGTTCAAATCTTTCTCCCTGCTACTAGATGGATCTACAACTCCTCCACGCTTTTTTAGTAGCCTACTGGTCAGCCTCCTGCCAGTTGGGATTTTTAGCAAGTTTCATTTTAATTTACAGTATTGTTTGCTCATTTCAGTGTCCACAATTAGTACAGCAGTGCTAAACACTTCGACACTTCAGTAAAGTTATCGTAATTTCAACGTCGACGGGCACAAAATTCAGGAAAGAGGCAACTCGCTCGCGTGACACGAATGTTTTATGCTATCGTTCAACTTTTATCTGAGTCACTAGATGCATGTCACTCACTATTTGGAAAAGGCAATCGTACCTTGATAATCGGCAATGGGCACAACAAATAACGTGTCCTCTGAAGATATGTCGCGTAAGACTACAAGATCACGCGAGTCGCGATCGAGCTGAGCCTGTCATCAAAATACTCTTTCAGCTATATTTTTTCTTGATATTCAGATATTTTATTTTCTACCATCTATTTTTTTTTGGGACAAAATAAAAAAAAATTGACTTGACTCGTGGTTGACTCGAGGTTGGCTCGTGACTCGAGGTTGACTTGGGCTCGCGGTTGGCTCGTGTAACGCTACAACTCTCGCAAACTGTAACAACTACAGGGGAATTACCATGCTATCAGTTCCAGGAAAAATCCTCAGTCGGATCATCCTGCAAAGATTAATTGATGTACTTGAAGAGATCTTAAGGGATCAGCAAATGGGGTTTAGAAAGAATAGGTCTTGCACTGACCAAATCGCAACCTTAAGAATTACTACAGAGCAGTCCCTCGAATGGAACACTTCACTTTACATCACTTTCATAGATTTCGAAAAGGCCTTCGATAGTGTCGATTATAGCACACTCTGGAAAATCCTACGCCACAATGAAATTCCAGAGAAGTTCATTGCTATCATACAGCAGTCGTATTACAATTCCCAAATCAGAGTAATACACAATGGCGAACTTACACCGCCTTTCTCCGTGAAGACTGGAGTTCGACAAGGCTGCATCCTGTCACCCATGCTTTTTCTTTTGGTTATTGATTGGATAATGAAAACAACACCAGAAGAGAATACAATGGTCTCTTCTTCCCCAACTCCATGATCTAGACTTCGCGGATGACATCGCTCTACTTTCCCACAATCATAAGCATGCGCAGGACAAAGTCCAATCACTGGCCACAACCGCTGGGATGACATGTCTTACCATCAAAAAAAGCAAGACTAAGACAATGCTCATAAACAGCACAAACGAACGCCCAATCAAACTAGACAATGAGGATATAGAGAACGTCGCCTCCTTTACTTAGCTAGGGAGCGTGATAGCTGTTGATGGAGGGACAGAACAAGATGTGCTGGTGAGGATTGGCAAAGCCAGAACAGCATTCCTCCTGCCGAGACCTGTGTGGAGATCTAAAGAGGACCAAACTTAGAATCTTCAATACAAATGTAAAATCGGTCTTGATGTACGGAGCCGAAACTTGGAGAGTAAAGCCCTGGTCAAACGGCGCGTGATAGTCGATGATAGTTGATTCTCCCCTGACTATCACCTACTATCACCAACTATCATTCACATGGTCAAACGGCCTAAGAAGATCGTGATAGTTGACGATAGTTCACCGGCAGTCGCGCAAGCAAAGTCACGAGAGCAGCGAGTTCCAAGCTCTTTCCGCGTAAAAATGTGAAAAGTAAATGGCGTCCCGTAAGACAAACTTGTAAAAGTATGAATTTTTCACGACAAAAGAGGGCGGCAGCATGTTTTCTGACCGCTATTGGGCCAGTGATTACCAAAACAGCTGACCGAAAAACTATCATGAACTATCATACGCGTGGTCAAACGAGAAAAACTATCATCGACTATCATGAAGAATTTGAACAAGCTCAAACTGAATGATAGTCGATGATAGTCAATGATAGTGCATGATAGTTGGTGGTCAAACGGAAGCGCGCGCTCAACTATCATCGACTATCATGAGCCGTTTGACCAGGGTCTAACGAAGAATATCTAAGCAAAAATCCAAGCCTTCACAAATCGTTGCCTACGTAACATCCTTGGAGTAAGATGGCCGAACACCATCAGTAACGAAGGCCTACTCGCAAAAACCCAGGAAGAGAAGATGACGACCCAAATCAGAAGAAGGAAGTGGAAGTAGATCGGCCACACGCTGAGAAAACCACATAACAACGTAACCAAGCAGGCACTCTTTTGGAACCCTCAAGGTAAACGAAAGCGTGGTAGGCCGAAAAACAACTGGAGAAGATCAGCGGAACAAGAACTGCGGCAAATAGGCCTGAAATGGACCCAAATTGATCGACAAGCTTAGGACAGAGAACAGTGGAAGAAAACTGTGGACGACCTATGCTCCATCTAGGAGCCAAGGGTTTATATATGATATAAAAATGACACTTTGTGATGCTCATTCATAAAGAGCATTGAATCTCATTTAGCCTTCATTTCTGGACATAAGTGTTCTATGAGACCCCAGTGCCCCCCCTCTGCACGGCACTGTGGTAAAAATATTCAGCCGCCATCTTTTCCCTTATGAATAGGCTAGTTTCGAATTGTGCAGAAACAAAAGAACAGAGTCGAGGTTCAGGGGAATAATTTGCATTTTCCTTTGTTATGAACAATGCAAAATGCTAATTATTCCCCTGAACCTCGACTCTGTTCTTTTGTTTCTGCACAATTCGAAACTAGCCTATTGTACAGAAGTTGGTTCAAGATCCCTTTCCCACTCAGGGGCCTAAATTCACTGTCCCGTCCCAGACCCCACTGAAGAAATTTTCTTCAATGAAGACACTCTAATAATTATGCATGTCCGTACAAAAATACCTTTATTATCGCACAGAAAGTACTTCAAATATCTGCGGAATACATATTACCGGTGTTGAATAACAAAGCAGAAAATATACAAACCAATGCAAAGAAAGCGCTAGTTATGCTATTTACACCCAACCATTATCTCACTATAAAACCATGTTTTGTGAAAAAAGAAAAAAAACAAGATTCCATATTGAGATTCTTCTTCTGCGATCAAGTGTTCTCACAGCTACTAGAAAACTTGGAATTCAGTTCGAGAGTTTTCATTAGTGTTTGCTTAACCTTGACCACGAGAATAAATAGAAAAGTTAAAAACACTTAGCACTTATCGTTTAGCGTATAAACCCTTCTTCTCTAATGGTGACAGTAAATAATGTTCACAATGTTTGGGAGTGTTTAATTCCTATTTCACTACGGTGTAATACTTTAAATTGGAGACTTGACCATCTCGTATGTATCACAAAATCACTGTCAAAGAGACGTTTCTGAAAGTAATATCCATTAAAAATGAAACATAATGATGAAATGCAACGATCAAAATAACACTCAACCGACTTCTAGTAATTAAGGACGACGTTGGCGGTTTACAGGAAACGACTATACAAGCTACTGTAGCAGTATGAAAAAAATCATTTCTTGGTTGGTTCACACTATGAAATAATATCTACATGTCTAGATGCTATATCGCAGTAAAAGTCAGTTCTCAACAAAAAAACGTGAACCCCGATTTTACTGTTTCAAGTGTAGCACTGTACGGCATAACAGAAACAACAGAAATCGTTTACTTGGAGTTCTTCGAGCTATTTAAGTAACCGTTACAACATCTCTGACAAACACTGAATTCGGGCAGAAAATAATACTAATTACTTAATGGTAATACTTTGATTTCAAACATTAGATAATATACTCTGGTTATATTCTGTAAATCACACTAAAACCTAATGTTTGGTGCCTTCTGTGGATAAAATAATCATGCTTGGATTAAACGAAGATGTATGATGAAAATTTCTTTAAAAAAAGACAACTTCTTGTCTGTATTTAACTTTTTCTGTCCTAAAGTGAACAAGTGAACACATCACACTGAAAACTGAGCCCAAAATTGCGGTTATTTGGTCAGTAATGTTGCTTAGAAACCAGTTTTTGAGTAAATAACAAAACAATTCCATAAGCACGGTTCAGAGTACTGCATCAGTTTCCATCCGTCCCTTGGTTGAGCTTTGCTCGAGTTCGTGATGTTTTAGCGAGTTAAGTGCGTCTTTGACGGCATGGTAGATGATGTTCTTCACCTGCAAAGCAAACGCAAACCTCTTAAATTATGCGTGGTCAAACCAAAGAAGAGAAAAATGTATGGCGTTAAATTCCAAAATTATTTTTGTGGTAAAATGCGGCTTCTTGGCGAGGCAACACTCAGATGAGAAATATGGGGCTTAACCAATAAGATGGCTCAGATGGAATACAATCTGTACACTATAGCAACTCTCAGTTCAGTCATCCGCACAGCTGTTGTACCATGTGACCGACTTTCACAAATAAGGTCACAAATGGGGCAGCAGTACATGTCGAGCGCTACTGCAACACGTGACCAATTTTACAAAGCTAAAACGAAATATTTTTTACTAGAAATTACCCTGAATGATCGAACTTCACTACAATGTGGTAAGCATTGTTTAGTAAACGATCCTGTTGGAGCAGTTTTATATCATATTACTCTCTATGCGCCTGAGAGGCACAGAACGGCTAAGAGCAATACAGAGCCCCGATTTCCGTCGCTCTCTCGAGTTCGGTGTACGGAGAATGAAGTGACCGGATTTACCTGAAGCTTGTCCTCATGGTTTGTATGTTTGTCTGACAAGTGACGAAACTCCTGAGTCATCCGGAAACAGTGATCAATACGCTAAGAAATCACACGAAACACATGATTAGAACGGGTATGACTAAGAATCGACTAACGAACAACGCCCAAATCTGCAGTTTCTTGTAAATATCTTACCTCGGGAGACACAAAGTCCTCGGCCACCTTCACACAGCTATAAAGATTTCGCACCTGGAAGCAGACGTAACTCGATCACTGACTTGATTAATGAGAAAGAATTACTTCTCCTCCTACGTGTAGTGCTGCGCACTGACTGCGGTCTGACTGTATTTTGACGCACAAGCAACACTTAAAGTAACAACCGCACGGCTTACTCATACCTGGAAAGTTTACCCTGAATATTTTAAGTTCGTCGTTTGTGATCAGTGTTAATCTTCTCCATCCTTCACCATCATGGTTCCTTTATGGTTTATTATCTCTTTGGTGTTTTTCTATCTTAGTGAATTATTATTTTCTGGTTTCCTTCAGTTTAAAGATAATTTTGATCGTGGCCAAAATAACTCAAATTATTATCCAACTGCATTTCGCAGAGTACAAATAACGCTGAAGACGAGTACTAATATCACGCGGTATTTGTACTCCAGAGGACCGGTTTGACAGGCTTCCTGCCGTTGACCAATCAGTTAGCAGGATTTCCCGCGCCAATTCCGTTCGGCTTCGCATACTTCTGTCACGTATTCCCTGTAAATAAATATCCACGAAATTCGCTCGCACGAACATACCAATTTGGCGTGTTGGATAATAAATCTCTTATTGGACGTTTTGTTGTGTAGTATCGCTGAGAATTTTTACTCGTTGTTTGCATTTTGACTCGCCCTACCAGCTCGCCAAAATACGGCACAACTCGTAAAAATACTCAGCGATACTACACAACAAAACGTCAAATAAGATATATATACCGTGACTGAGCTCCTTTTTATAGACCCTTTGCACGATCCGGTCACATGGTACGAACTAAATTATGCTGGGACGCAAATAACGCAGTGGGACTTCCAAAACAAAGGAACTCTTACCAGTCCAGTTCGACTTTGAAGTTCCACGTCCCATGTGACCGGATCATGCAAAAGGGCCTGTCAGTGACAATTCAAGGATCCGTGTACAGCTGCGTGATCAAGGGGAATGTCTCGCGTTGAATCTTATACGTCACTCAAGCGGGAGTTGCTATCCTTCCCTCCCCTTGGTACCCATATGTGCACCTGACTGGAGTGACTTGCTCAAAAATAACTTACGACGAATCCAGCAAAGACACCTAACAGATTCCCGCGCACCAACTATTATTAGAAAACCGCTAAAAAAAGTAAAAATAAAAACACAAAATACCTGATGAGGCGCTCCAGCTGGAATGAAGACTGAGTCACCTAAACACTGACAGATGGCCCAGCCCTCTACTCCGTACTCCTTCTTCAGCCGCTGTCTGATGTCATGATCCAGATAAAAGCACTAGAGACAAACAAGCGCAAAACAACTGTCAGCAACCCCCCGCAAATTCACCTGGCAAATTCTATAAATTCAATACTTCCACATTGGAGAAGGTTTTGAAAAGATGCTTTTCAGTTAACATAAGCTCATCTGACCTAGAACTGGTGGTCTGCTCCCGTTCTTAACAAAAACAGATGAGCGAGGGAGCAGGGCCGTACATAGCGGGGGGGGGGGGGCAGTTGCCCCCGTCAGGAAAACTAATAGGGGTGAAAACAAAACGTCCGACTAGAAACCCTGTCTGTATATGGGAGATCCCTGTGAAGGTTTGTGGAGTTTGCCCCCGCAGACAAAAAATCCTAGGTGCGGCCCTGAGGGAGGTGTTTCAATTTTCCACTGGAAATCAAGATATTACAGTTAAAAGGTCGTTGCGGGTACCTGGTCATGTATCGGGTCATGATGAGCGGAGTATTTCATCTTACGTTCCTTGGCCACCTGAATAAAGAAAAAGAAATCAATTTTCGCTACTTGCAATACAATGGTTGCTGCGTAGTTCTTAAAACAATCTTCCTCGTATCGGGAACTCCCTTTAATCAACATAACATCTTCATGAACTTCCCATTTCTATCATCCCACTAAAAAATAAGAGGAGTATGGTCATAGCGAGAATCATCTAGGTTCAGCTTCATCTTTTCATATAGTAAATATGTTTGTAATAATATATATTTGTGAACCCTGATGAATATTTACAGTGTCTGAAGGTTGATTAAGAGTTTAAAGATCGTGATAGCAATAAGATAAAGATACCAACTCACCGCGCGGAGGCAGTCTCTGATTTTATCGGCATCTTCAGCGGCATAGATGTGCCACAGAGCACCCTGAAAGAAAACCACACACAGCAATGAGATTACAAACTATGCTGCTAATACACTATGCTCCAGACGGAAAAAGAAAGAACAGATTCCCTGGTACCGCAGCTTACGGTACCTTTGGTACTTTAAGTAGAGTCAGAGAATCAGGTGAGGCAGCGTGGTAGTGTGGTCAGGTTGTGGGTTCAAGTCCCGCTCTGACCCTGGTTCAACTTCTCAGTCATGCTTGCAAATGACCAACTGGTCCGCCTCCCTGCCGTTGGGATTTTTTTTAACCATGTGTATAGCTAAGCGCATTCGCCACTATAAACAACATCATTTGAACATTTTTTAAAATCATTTCAAAAACGCGGAAACTATGCCGCAAATGCCAACAGAAAAGAAAGGATATTGCTTACTATTCTGGCGGTCTCTTGCCGCACGCGAGTTCTCTGTGATTCGTCGCAAGCCTCATCCACTGCTTTTATGGCGTCTAAAAAAGAGGAAAGTGAAAGTTGTAACGACAGAAGAAAGTATGCAGTGTAATAAATTCCACAAAATAGATTCAAATCATACCTTGTCTTTCTTTGTCGCCAGCACCTTGATCTTTTGGAACACCGACGTACACCTACGGTACAAAGAAACCTTTTATTTCCACTGGCACACAAAATAGAGATTACTTTTCCAACCAGCATGTGATTTCTTACCAAGATATAATGAAGCTACAAAAGGCATGAAAGTCGAGAGAATAAGGACACTGATCACATGAGTCAATTAGCATAAATACTGCTTCTGATGTTAAAGCCATATCAATGAAGACGCAAATTTTGTCTGGAATTTTACAGTGGTATAGGATTCAGTGTGGGCGAATGTTTTAACTCGATATAGAACACGTGAAGGGGCATGACGCAAACATAAATCCAGAGTGCAAATGCAGGGTTCGTACACTTATGACCCATCAAAATTCCATGACTTTCCATGACTTTTTCCATGACTTTTTGAAATATTCCATGACCTAAGTTAAGCTACTGCCCTCCGGCAGTAATGTCAAAACAATCATTTATTCAGCTGAAATTACATTTGATTTTTGGACTCGCCAGTTAATTTTTCAACTTTGGATCTTAATGCCTTTCATTCATAGAAAACATACTGATTTTCCATGACTTTCCATGACCTACACCTAAATTTCAGGACTTTCCAGGCCTGGAAAATGAAATTGTAAAATTCCATGACTTTCCAGGTTTTCCATGACCTGTACGAACCCTGAAATGAAAGATGTGAAGACGGATTTTTGTACAAAAAGCAATCAGGCTTAAACAGTACCACTATAGGTTACTTCCAGTGGTCTGGTTTGCCTCTAACCAGACTGGCCTATAACAAAGTTACTGATAAATACAACTATGTGACTACTAACCATGATGTTGACAGCATCTGACATATCAAGATGAAGATTCGTCGTGCCTTCCTTTGGACAAGCCGCGGAACCTACAATCAAAAAGAAAAAAAAATCGAAAATCACCAAACCACAACACTCAGTATTAAAATGGTAGGTTAAGATAAGGTATACTTTGTTTTGCAAGGGTGGCCCCATTCAGCAACGAGGCTGACATCCAGAGGGCCCCTGGCCTGTAAATATAAATGAAGCACTAGACTATCGTGAAAGCGGTGAACACAAAGCCCATGAATATCGACATTAACCAATCATAATGTGAAAAGAAACGTGTACCAGTCGCCTGATTCAGTCAGTGCCAAGTGCGGGGAGAGTCACGTGATACGAATTTGCTTTGAATTTCAAACAACCTCGTTCCCAGGGTCTCTCATCTAACCGCCCTCTGAGGCGAGCGAGGAGAGACCCTGGTCTGGTCTGGTCACGTGTGTCCCAGAATCTGGGATATTACAATTAAACTGTCGACGGGAGGAGCGCCCTAGTAGGAATTTTGTCTCTACTTAGCCTACGGGAGTGCGGAATATGTTGTCACCAAAATAAATGAGGAACGGCGGTGATATTTCGCCAACGCCGAGGAAAACTTATCCATCATCAGATTGTGGAAATCCAAGTTGCTGTAGGTTGTGTGGTCTGGTTCGGTTAGGAACGTTACATATTGTAAAAATCTCTTTTAAGAAGGCAAAAGAATAATTGCACGCCGCCGCCAAGGCTGTGTATGGAAGCTCTTTGAGTTATCATTTAAGCTTAACCATTTAATACCGCGGAATGAACTGATCAAAACCACGTCTACTCTGGTCTACTATGGAGGTCTTGCGAGCGGTGATTGAATAATTTTAGAATATTCAGGGTCTTTATTACTGAAAGCCGAAGAGAGAGAGAGACGGTGAAAAGATTTAATGAAGTGTCACTGGGCAGTCGGCGCGCTGAACTTTACACATGAGAGCACGAAGCGATAGAACGCCGACTCGTCGCGGTATGCTTTTCGCCGTCGTTGCTAATAAACTGGATTTATATTCGGCCGAAAGGAGGCTAGAAGAAGAAAAATGAAGTTTTTACTGTGTCCTATTTAGTCTATTTAATAAATCAATGTACGTGATGCGCCTACAAGACT
>JAHPZR010002577.1:0-15000 GCA_019787425.1 Platygyra sinensis
ACGTAACGTCTTCTTCCTTTATTGCTGTTGTTTCAATTACATGTCGCACGCATTGTGACGCAGTCAAATCACATAATTACATAACGCGCATTGTGACGCAGTCAAATCACATAATTTATGACACTCTCCCGGGCCGACAAGATAAGCTGAAAATATAGTATACATTCATGTGTAAAGAGTAAAAAGAATGTCTTACATTGTTCACTTCAATATCAGTGGTTATTCTATTTGTTCCTTGATTCTCTGTGCCGCCTTCTGAGCGGCAAGTCGTAAAGGGGGACGTTGTATATCATTTTCAGGAGTTTTTTCTATGTTTTTGTTAGTCGGTATGTCTGACATCTCTAACGGATACAGTTTCTCTATAGGTCGTGATAGTTCTTTTCCAGAAGGTACTCTTAGAGATACAGATCTTGCGAGTCCATCTTTCCCCGTGTGTAGGTTATAAGGGTATGTTAAGGGTCGGCTGTTTAGCACTGCTTCTACTTCAGTAAGTATTGTGTTTAGTTCAATCATGTTTAGGCAGGCTTTCCCCAGAGTTTTCTTTAAACATCTTTTCATTAGACCAATGAGCCGCTCGTAAAATCCTCCCCACCACGGAGCTCTTTCAGTTATGAATTTCCACGTTATGTTGTGATGAGCGAGGAACTGTTGGGATGAACCTGTTCCAAGGATTTGAGTTTTGATTGTTTGAAGTTCTTGAGCTCCGGCTTTGAAGGTTTTTGCATTGTCTGAAATGATACACTCCGGAACTCCTCGACGGCTTATGAATCGTCTGAATGCTCTAAGGAAAGCATTGGTGGTCTGATCTTCTACTAATTCAAGGTGTACGGCTCTTACTACCGCACATGTGAAAAGACATATGTACATTTTAGATGAGGTTTGATTTGCTTGGTCGCGGACATATAGAGGTCCTGCGTAATCGATTCCTGTAAATTGAAAGACTAGTGATTGTTGGACTCTTGATTGTGGTAACGGTGGTGTGGGTACAGAGCGAAAGGGTGGTCCTTCGACTTTTCTGCATGTTACGCACTTTGATATGATTCTTTTTACGAGTTGTCGACCTTGAGGTATCCAACAGGTTTGTCTGATGTGAGTAAACGTTTCTCGTACTCCACCATGCATGACCTGCTTATGCATAGATTGGACTATGAGTGTAGTTAAGTAGTTGTCCTTTGGTATGAGGATAGGAAATTTTGTGTCGTGAGGCAGATCTGTATACTGTAGTCTACCACGACAGCGTATGATATCTTCATCGTCAAGATAAAGATCGAGTTGTCGTATGATGGGAGGTTGTCTGGATTTGTCTTTGTTCTTCAGGTATGGAATTTCTTGTCTGTAGATTTTATGTTGAGTAGCTTTCAGCAAGACATTCCTGGCTTCCACGATATCTTTCGCTGTAAAAGTTTCACTGTATACTTTTCTTTTTCTCCATTTTCTTGAGAAGTTGATAACGCGGGCAGTGACTCTGAGTAAACGGACCAGGGTGCTGTATCTTGTTATGTCAATGATGTTTAGTATATTGGGATCATCTGCGACGTTTGTGACAATTTCCATTTGTAAGCTTTGAAGTTCTTCATGAAATAAATTTTGGGGATATGGAGGCCATTGTTCCTCTGGTTCGCTAAGCCATGGAGGTCCCTCAAACCATAGTTTTTTCTTATCGTTGAATCTAATAGTGCTTACTCCACGGGTTAGCAAGTCAGCTGGGTTCATAGACGTTGGGCAAAACCTCCAAGTTTGGGATGATGTGAGTTCTTGTATCTTGTGAACTCGAGTTCGAACGAATTGTTGTAGTGGTTTGTTGGAAGATAACCAAGATAACACAATTTGTGAATCACTCCAGTACATAACTTCACTGCTGTTCACAAGCTCTAAGGTTTTGTTTAGGTATTGGAATAGTTTTGCTCCCAAGAGTGCTGCTAATAGTTCTAGTCGTGGTAGTGTTGTCGTTTTCAAGGGTGCGACTCTGGTTTTAGCCATAAGGAATGCAGTGTTTATACCGTTGTTAGCTGACAATCCCCTTAAGTAAGCGACCGCTCCATAAGCCTGTTGGCTGCTGTCACAAAATATGTGCAATTGTGTTTTGGTAACGTTTGCGAAGAAGTACTGTCTGGGAACTTCAATTGAGGTCACATTGTGGATATCATCAGTCCATTTTAGCCACTGTTCTTTTTGTTCGGCTGGTAGACTTTCATCCCAACTTAAGGTTTGTTTCCACAGGTCTTGAATCATAATTTTTGCCTTTACTGTAATAGGTTCCACGAAGCCGAGCGGGTCAAACAATTTTGATGCGAAGCTTAGTGTTGTTCGTTTTGTTATTTTTGTGATAGCATCTCTTTCTCTGATCATTTTCTCGATTGAAAGTGAGAGCGTGTCACTTGTTGAATTCCAGGTGAGTCCCAAGATTTTTGTCGTTGGAGCTGCTTGTATATTATCTTCTTGTGCTTTGAGATTTAGAGCTTCTGAGTTAGAAGTCCATTGGCGTAGATTCATACCTGCTTCTTGAAGGTACCTTCGCGATAATGAGTAATATTCTAAGCACTTATTATCGCAATCAGTTCCGGTTATCACGTTATCCATATACATGTTCTCCATGAGGTCCCGTGCTACCCAGTTGTCCTTTTGACTTAGGTGATATTGTATTGTTGCGTTCAGTAGGAAGGGCGAGGGTGTCGCTCCAAATAGAACTCGGCAAAATCTGTAAGCCTCCAAGTTGCTTTTACTGTCAACTGGTTGATTTATATCTTTAAGCCACAGGAATCTCGTTGCGTCCCTGTCGAGGGAGTTCAGTTCGATCTGTAAGAAGGCCTTTTCTATATCTGCAGAGAAGGCCTTTTTGTGTGTTCTGAATTTTAAGAGAATGCCTGTTAAATCTTGCATCAGATTTGGCCCTGTATGTAGACAATCATTGAGGCTCGGTGATTTAGGTGACATTCTGGCAGAAGCGTCATAGACTATTCGCATTTTCGTTGTCGCGCTGTCTGATTTGAAAACTGGGAAGTGTGGCATGTAGTGTAAAACACCTTCGTGGTGATCGAGGTTTTGGACTTTTTCTATGAACCCGAGGTTAAGTTGTTCAAGGAGTTGTTCGTTATACTTCGTTATAAGTTCTGGGTCTTTCCTGTTTAGACTGTTTTGTAAGCTGCTCAGTCTGCTCTTGCTCAAATTGTAATTTGCTGGTAGATCGTGTTTGTTTAGCTTCCATGGGAGTTTTACGTTATATCTACCGGTTGCTTCGTTAAACCAGATAGTTTCCTGAAACTTTCTGATGATTTCTTCGTCTTGTTTGTTTTCTTCTGGTATTTGGTTGATTTCCCAGAACTTGGTTAGTAGATTGTCGAGCTTTTCGTCTTCTACTGGCATGATTCCTACCCTTTGACATAGGGTGGTTAAATTGCTTTGAACGTTCTTCCTTTTGTAAATGGAACCTGAGAGAAGCCATCCAAATTTGCTTTCCATAGCGATTAAGGCTTCGTTTTGGGTTTTAATTACTTTTCCGGTGATCAGTTGACCGTAATAGTCGTTTCCAATAATGATGTCTACTTTAAGATTTTCTGATGCATGTGAAGGATCAGCAAGTTTAAGTCCTTGTAATTCCGGCGGTATCTGTAAATTTTTCACCTTAGCCGATAGTGGTGGACAAATAACTGGAGTTACTAGGGCTGTTATTTTGATATTTTCTACTTCTGTTGACAATGAGTGTGTCACAAGGTCGTATGTTTTTCTCCTGCCTTGAAGTGTACCGAATGTCGTGACATCTAGAACTTCGCTTCCCATTGTTCCTAGCTTAAGTTTGTGTTTCATCTCCTGAGTGATAAAGGTTCTTTGTGATCCTGTGTCAAATAGGATGCGAGCTTGATAGTACTGTTTATTGTTTCCACTTATTTTTGTAACGGCGGATTGCATCAGGATATGAGCTTTAGAAGGGAGTACATGCGTTGCTCCCATGTGGGTTCTGTTCTTCGACACGGAATCTGCTGATAGTTGATCATTCTTCTGCTCTTTGTCATCCTTTATTTGACTAGAAGCGTTTTGGGTTGTATTTTCTTGGTTTTCATCACAAATTGAAGTGTGGTGTTTTTTCTTACATTTCATACATCGCCCCTTTGAGAAACATTGGATTTTTGTGTGGTTGAGACCAAGACAGTTAAGGCAGCGCTGTTGGCGTTGAAGTAGGGATCGCCGTTCCTCTACTGTTTTAATCTTGTCGCACCTGTCAGGTCGATGTGTTCCTGCACAGTACGTGCAAGGTCTAGGAGTCTTTTGTTTGGCGTTGTAAGTTCCGCGTCGTTGTTGTGTACCGGTTAGTAGAGCACCAGCTGTTGGCACAAACACTTCGTCCTCTGTGGTTGCATTTGGAGAGGACATATGGCCCTTCTCGCGAGTTTCGATTTCCTGTCGCATGGCGATTCTCAATCTGTCTAGGGAACTGTCCGCTGAAGGGTCAGCTCTGAATATTGAGTACCGAATTTCTTCGGGTATTTTCTTTAGAAGAATGGGAATCAATAAGCTTCCATAAGTTTCCGTTTTCACTCCAAGTGCCTCTAAACCGCGGATGTTTGCCTCGCAGGTGTCGTAAAACGTTCTGAGATTTTTGGTGTCAGCCGGTGGCGCGTCGATCTTGGATAAGGACTCCATGTAAGCGTTCGTCAAAATTTGTGGTTTGCCGAAGCGTTCCTTTAATAGCTCAATTGCTTTTTTATAATTTTCTTCAGTCAGTGGCAGTCCAGAGATAGCGCGCGCCGCTTCTCCCTTAAGCATTCCATTTAAGTAATTCATTTTTTCAATATCGCTTAGTCCGTGATTTTTATCGATAGCTGCGCTATAGCTGTCCCAGAATGTGAGCCATTGAAGTGGGTCCCCTCCGAATGATTTTATGTTTATTTTAGGTAAATTGACATGCATTCGTGGAGCGGGTTCTTGTTTTAAACTACTATAATGGAATTGGCTCACCGGCGTGTCTTGTTTGCTCTTAAGGAGTCGTCCGATTTTGAATTGCCAGTATGATATGTCGTCTTGGAATGACAGCGCAGTTTCTGTGTCCAGTTGAATGTCCTCTTCTGTCTCCAAGGACATCACGATTTTAGCATCCATGCGTGCTAGTTCTTCGGCTCTTCGCGTGAGCCTGTCCACCAGCGCCTCCAATGCTGCTTGATCTGGAGATTCCGAAGTTATTAGTTTTTCCGCTCTTTTGAAATCTTGGGTGCAGTGTCCCTTGTATGCTCCCCGGATGGATCTCCATTTCTTTATTTCTTCGTCGCTCATTATATCTTGTCCGCGCTGGTCCCGGCACCAATGTTACAACAATGTTGTAACGACAAAATAAGACGAGTAAAACGTAACGTCTTCTTCCTTTATTGCTGTTGTTTCAATTACATGTCGCACGCATTGTGACGCAGTCAAATCACATAATTACATAACGCGCATTGTGACGCAGTCAAATCACATAATTTATGACACACATCTCTAAACGAAGAAAAATTCGTGTCCCGAGCAGTCTTGCTCGCGTCGTCGCGTCTCCCCGTATAATTCCGGGGAGACGCGGTTCGAATCCTTCTCGGGACACGAATTTTCCTTTCATTTCAGAGACGTGTGTCGAAAGCCACTTGTCTGCTAGTAAGTGATTTACATCTTTCTTTCCTTTTTTTCTGAGGCTTTCGTGGCTCAAAATCTATTATATTTTTTTGTGAAGCCGACAGATAATTGACGGTTATTCTATGGGTACAACTTGGACGATGGATAGCCAACGAGGCATGTAGCATTGAGTTGACTATTTAACAAAAAGATTCCGTGTAGCTGTGCCTCTGTTCAATAATAGATCGCAGATGACTCTAAAATGTGGTAAGAACAAAAGGTGACACACGAAGTGATAGCCGAGGGTGTCACCGTTGTTCGTACCAAACTTGACGTCTTCTGTAATCTATTACTGAACAGATGCACGGCAAGATAGAATACATTTGTTTGATATAATAAGGAAAAAGCACTACTACAGAAGACTGAAGCTTTTTTATATATTTCAAAATCTTCCAACATAACTCGAAAGCCGGCCTTTGCCCACTTTGGTGAACTCGATCGCGAAAAAAGCCATATTTGACGTAATCCATACAAAATGACGCAAACTCATTGGTTGCTATGCGTGCCAAAGATTTGTGATTGGTCGAAGATTGGTCCAGGAAAATCACGCATGCCACTGTCAAACTTGACTCGACAGTCCGCGCTTCTCGTGGGATGAAAACTTACAGCGAAAGCAGGATTGAACTGCGAAATCTACAAATCTTGAAGGAAATCTTTCGCCCAACCGCGCAAATTAATATCTAAATTCTCAAAACTTTCCGCCATGTATTTAAAAGGGAAAAATTTGTAATAATGACGTCAATCGTACGTCTGTCCTTAATAGATCATAGGCGAGAACCAATCAAAATGCGAGAATAATTTTGGTTATTATTTAACAACTATTCACCGAAGTGGAGGTGGCTAGCGGTGGATATTTACCGAGCCGAGAAGTGGCGAGGTAAATATCCAACGCTAGCCACCGACACTGAAGTGAATAGTTGTTTTAGTATATACTAAAAGAGTGAGACAATATACATCACAAAAAATTAATTTGGATGATCTCTTCACTTAAGCTTGTCACGGCCGCAAACCGGGACGCCATTTTCTCTTGAGTTGCCCGGAGGTAAATAGCACAGGATATTCGGAGTTTGATGAGCCAACACTATCCACTGTTTTAGTATATACTAAATAAATTTTTTTCATATCCATCAAGCGTGAGTGCAATAATCGTCTTAGGAATTGAATTGTACATGTAAACTTGCCATTTAATATTTGTAGAGCATGTTGTAATTGCTGAATAATCGGAAGCTCTCTAGATGAACTCTTTTAGCTTTTAGAGAAAATGTTGTGATAAATATTGTTCTGAACAACAATAAAAAATGCTGAATGATATACCATTATGTCTAACAATATTGATTGTATATATGGCTAAACAAATTTCTAAGTTTGACAAATCCGTATATCTTCACATTAATGTATGGTTAACAATGTAAATTGAAAATGATAAAAAAGAAATCATTCAGAAGACAATTAAGGTACGGCTCTTTTCTTATTACAACCCAAAAATTAGGGGGGTGGTCTATCTTCTAAGGCTTTCATCACATTAATAGGCGTGCAAATCTTGTCATATTTAGCTGGATAAAATATGTAAATTAGGTCACGTGACCTCTTGGGTCTATTTTTAGCTAAATTTCTTTTAAGCAAAATGGCATCACTTTTTACAGCATCTAGGAAGCTGGCGTTAGTTTTATAATGTTAAATCTAGTAGGTACTTTTAATTCGTGTCCGGACTTGCTAAGATTTTTTTTTTAAAAAAGCATAAATTAAGATTCACTTCTATTGGAGGACTGGGCACTAGTACAAAATGTCGTTTATTTTCAAAATTCATGAAAATTTTTACAAAGTCCGGGCACAGATGTTTAGCTGCTTACATTTTAAGCTATCTGGGTGAATTCAAGGTAAATGAATCCTAATGTAAACTGGTGCCATTTTCGCTCAAAACATTTTTGGAAGTTTTTGGCCTTCAGAAGTCACGTGACCTAATTTGCATATGTCGTCCAGCTAAATATTACAAGATTTGCAAGCAAATTAGTCTGAAAAAGTGTTAGGTTAATGTGGTTAAAGCCTTAGACGATAGACCACCCTCCTTATTTTTGGGTGCAATAAGGAAAGAGCCACGCCTTAAGGTGGCCGAATACAGTTTTCAAGTGCCTATGCCTTATTCACCATAACTTTTAAAGTATTTACGCTTTGCCGCCCATTTTTTGCAAGAGTCAAGGTTAACCACAGAAATATTTATTCTCGCATTTTGATTAGGGTGTGTGCTGTTGCCATGGAAACGGGACTGGTTAAAAACAAGGCTTAAATAATGGTTTTTGTTTTAGTTAAAAAAAAAACCGGTCGTTAGATTGTTTTCATATTTTGCACACTAAGAATTGACACTAAATCCCTTCTGTCAACACGGTTCTAATAAAATTTTGACATAGGCGATTTTCGTAATTCGCCGTTACTCGTTATTAAAAATTCCCTATGTCAAAATTCAGATTTTTTTGATAGATCATTCACGTAGTCTCTGATCTGTTTTTCTGCGAAATTTCTTGAAATTCTAACGACTAAATAGTTAGAAATCGGCGTGTTTCTGCTAAAGCAATCGGTCTCAATTTTTCAGGCAACTGCGCATGCGCTGCATTTAACTGGGTTCTTTCGGTAACAAACAAAAGCTGATAATTGCTGGGTTCTTTGCATCGTCACCTTTTCTAACATATCTTTGTAATAAAAGACTAAAGCCATCAATACACTGCGTTCGGTTATAGAGAAAAATAACACAGATAGTGCGGGTGTTGAGTAAATAAAATGATTGCTCTACTGACGGCATGTTTGTTCTTTGAAATCCTTGTGCACGTGCTAAATATTGCATCAGCAAAAGCACGCGCAAAAACTGTGTTCGGCCACCCCAAATGTGAAGCAATGAAATATATTACCGCCTTGTTTCCAAAGTCTTGAGAAAGGGTCTGTGATTTACATTGTTTTCAAACTCAAGCAACATTTTAAACTTCTGACGGTTCAAAGAGGGGTGATGGTGGAGGGCGACTGGAACACTTCTTGTTGAAGGAAAACACCAATTCGTTACACCTTTCAAAAGTATAGTTAACGAATTGGAGATACAGAAAAGCTCAGCATTTATTGAGTATCAGGTTATATTTGTCCGCCGACTTTTTACAGAGATTTAAGTTTTATTTTCAGCGTCGGTGTTGATACTTTTTACTCTGAGAATTACTCTTAAGTTTTGATAGAGATAACTGGAGAAATCGACATTGAGGTACAGACAAGCTCAACATGTATTGTCATATCCAGGATTGCTTGCATGCTTTTATCAATTTCAGTAACATAATGACGTTAAAATTTTCGTACAACCGTGACATTAAGGAGAACATTAAACCAAAAAAAAAAAAAAATGAGAGATTTACACCAATAACCATTTCTTTAAAAAAGAAACAAAACAAATGCTTATTTGCGGTTCATGTTATACAGTTCTACTTTTCTTTGTCGTCGACGTCTCGGAAGAACTTTGATAGCATTTCTCTCTTTCTACGGCAGCCTTGTATACAACGATATGCGGGAATCTGGCAGTTTTCATTACATTTTTCCGGAGTAGTACACAAATCCTGAACATATGTGCATTCCGTCAGACGTGTTCTGCACGCTCTAAGGCAAGTCCGATTTTGACCTTGAACATACACGGATACCATCATGAGAACAAGGAAGGCCGACATTAATCGTTTCATCTGCAAAAAAAGAAAGAAAAATCGTGTGAAATTATAGCAACAGCACATACAATGACGCTGAGTAATAGAAAAGCTGACATAGTAAAGGCTAAGTCCGAAAGTGTTTTTCAAATACAACGAAGGCCCGTTTTCTATAATTCTCTGCGAGGTTTGGTACTTGCCATTATTGTAGCCAAAGAAAATCCGTGTCCCTGAACGAATTCTGCTTTTGGTCTAAATACTGGTAAGTTCATATTCTTGCTTGACCATATTTGCAATGTGCATGTAATGTTTTCAAAATCGAGCAGCAGTGTTTTATCGGAGTATAAAAACACGAGGCGTAACCGAGTGTTTTTAGATCCGTTAAAACACGTTTGTCTAGGGAGTCCGATTGCCAGGAGAAGATGTTAGCATACAAGAAAAACAAGCTATGCCTTATCAGTATTCTTTATATAAAGAATACTAACGAAGAGTGTTTTATCGGGATATAAAGCTCATGCACGTGACGCTTTATCGGTGTTTCGATAGGCTGTTTGGCTTATGAATTATTAATGAGTTTTTGAAGTAGTGTTTTAGAGAAGACGAGATCAATAGGAATGACAATATGTTGCTGACCGATTGCAATCTTTTGGTGCTTTTAAACGATGTCCTGCTCTTAAAACCAAAGTTAAACTGCAAGTCTTTTGATGAATTTTCTTTTTTTGCAATTCGAAAACAGTCAAGCGGTGTTAATTTTGTATGAACAATGCGCCGGCGAAAAGACAATATTAAACGATGCAATCTTTGCAATAGACATAACCTGAATTCTTTAAGTATATAAAAAGTTCTATCTGGTAAAGAATTGTTTCGCAAAATAGACGTGTCTTTTATTTCGCTCTCTTTTCAGTTTTCGTTGTTATTTTTGTTCTAACACAAAACTGAAGGATGTATATTGTTTCGGTAACCTTTGACGAGTGCAAATGTAGTTAATACGAACTTTAACTGTATATGTTGTTTCATGAGCTACACGCAGCTCCCATTACTGAGACAGCGCCGGAGAGCCACATTGCTTACTTTGAGGACATATAGAGTCTGACGTCGATAAATGGAACAAACATATTCCTCATTTGAGAGCGAGACTTGCCTCATTGAGGATCTTTTCATTCACTAATAATTTTATTAATTCCTTAAAGAAATACGTATTGCCGAAGTAATCTTATTTACATGCATACCTTTTCTAGCAGCGATAGTTCTTTGGATCTTGTAATAGTCCTTTGTTTTCCAAGTTCTGTAGAAAAACAACAACAAAAATAATAGTTTTGATTCCCGATAAAATTCAAAAGTGATTGTAATAGTTTTTAACTGTCGCTACTCACATGCAGATTCAAGGCAAGGCTGAGCGACAGATCTAGTCAGAAATATAAGTGGTTTGTTTTGACGGAACTCCTGTAGAATCGCCGTTATTTATGTAATTGCCTGAGAAACAAATTCCTTGGACATTGAATAAGTGTCCTACTTTAGCACCGGTTGAGTAGCTTCAGGATGCTTCAGGAAAACATCATGGACGAATCATTATGACCCTAAATGGACAGCAATTTATTGTATTCCCGGTGTATTTGACAGCTCACGCTGTCCGGTACAATATTGGGTAATATCACGCTTAATCGCACAAGCCAAGCATAGCGGATGAGATAAGTACCTTTATTCACCGTCTTATCGATCCGTCTCTGTTGTGAACCCGTTGAAATTGACAAAAAGTGTCAGCGAGGCTTGAATAGCACGTGAACTTTAAGCTCTTTTTATATTGTAAAAGACTACCAAATTGTCAACAGCGGAACTCGTTGCGGTTCCGCTCGGTTTTATGCGCGTCGCTGAGCGAATGCGTCTCTGCTGACTTTAATAACGCTTATGTCAGAAACCTAATCAACATACATAAGACGATACACCTGTTGGCTAGGCTGTGATCTTCGTAATTTTGATCATGAACTGAATCTGATAAAAGCGATAGCAAAATATCGTCAAACAATGTCCATTAATTGCCAAGCCCCCTTTGGCACGAAATTGCAAGGAAGAGAACTTATCTTTTAGACAGAAACGTTTAAAATCGTCTTTAAACTTGAAAAGCGAATAAAACAATAAACGAGTCCTTTCCTTATTCACTCGAGTGAGTTAAAACAGTTCTCAGTTGCGATTTCGCTTTTTTACTTTAAAACTGAGCCACTCATTAATTTTTTTTCAGAAAATTTATTAGGGGGAAGCAATTTTTTCCATTGAGTACTTAAAATTGTGTTCGAATTGTCAATAGCGTTGCTCCATTCGACTGCTATATAGCGGGAAGGCTTAGAATTGCCCACAGCTCAATTGATTATCAAAGCAGCCCGGAGCTATTTGACGTGAAAAATGACTCAATTAGAAGGACTCCAAATGTATTTATTTCTTACGATGTGGAACATTAAGGAAGACGAAAACTAAATAAACACATCTGCAAGGCAATAAAATGTCACATATGAGGTTGGAGAAACAATGACTTCATGGGTATCGCACTAAATTGCATAAAACCTTTAAAACAAAATATGACCGGAATTAAAATTCTCAAATTGCAATTTTCGCAGAATCAGCCCAAACAATTAAAAATAACCATCGCGTCTTTTGCCAACCATGACGACATTGTGCCGTAAATTCGCAACCTTAATGAACTGATGTTCATTTTAGACTTTTCTCTTTCAAGAAAGGTAAGGCGTTGTCACAGCATTTTCCCCATAATAACAATGGACTAGAGAGCTAAATCATCAAGGATTTTCAGCTGATTATATCATTTGCAAAGCGAAATTAACCGAAAGAAAACCTCCGTTTGCTTTGCGTCGACTGTGTTGTGAAAAGAAATGATAGTTGATGACTCAGTTTACCCGTCGAATTGTCGGGATGACAAGAGCAAAAGCATAGTACAAAGGCTTTTGAAAAACTTTCTTTGTCGCGGATCTCTTCGTGTAAGTTGAATGCAAATGTTCAATTGTTGTCTTACCAGAGTTTACCAAAGAACGCAAAATTTTGAATATAGAGTCCTAACTGAAAAGAAAGTTTGCCCCGGTTCAGCATAGTTTTTAAACAATAAATGCTTTCGACTAACAGTTAATGTAATTAAAGCTGAGCGAAGAAGAGAAACATCATTTCAGCAACTTCAATTGAACATCTCCGCGACGTGGCATTTAAACTGAAGTTTAGACTGTCGCGCAGTAGATAGGCACGCATGAATACTTAACGTTTCGCTAAACTGATTGAGTTTAATTAACCGTTCCGAGACGGTACAAATACTTTGCTATGCTGGATTGTCACTTTATTGTGCTAAAAGCGGTAAGTGGTTGACCAAGAAAGAGCTGGACAGTTAAGGAGGAACAAGGAAAATGGCATACACGTTAAGTGGCGTCCATTGTAAACCTGAAGAAAACGCGATGATGGCCTTATGACCATGTGTGATGCAGTTAACGAAGTTAAGAAGCTAGCGATTTGTAAGACTGCCTGCCAATTGAGGTCATGGGTTTTTCAATATAGACAACGGAAAATTGAATCAGTGAATAGAATATTTAAAAGTTCGATTGAAAGAAGAGCAAATAAAACGTGCATCACCAGGTACGTTCGGAACAAATATCCCAGATAAGACATTTATTCTCAGCATATCTAACAATGAGCGTTTTAAAAGATTAAACTAAAATCAGCAAAAAATTTGCTAAGAAACGCTAAAGTCAGGCGGAAATCAATTGAAAAAAATAAACAGCGATTTCCCGTTTAACAACAAAGCTCGACCAAAAGGCTGTAGTTCCTGAAAAAAAATGGAATCTTAATTTGGAGGCTAAAGCATTTTGGGATTTAAATTATAAAACCCTTCTGCGGCAAACCAAAGAAGGTTAAAGCGGTAGTTTTTCTGTTTGATTGAGGATCTGTACAAATTGAAGATAACAACTAATCAATAATTCTTTTAAAATATTGACGGTCTAGGGTAAAAATGAGAAAAAAAAATAAAAAATATTTTTCTTACCTTTGCGCTTCCCGTATTCACTAATTCTAAACAACGTTATTTATAAGATGGACACTTATTGTCACTTTCAAAAGTGGCTGACGGAAATATAGATGTCCAATTCTAATCTCTCTCTTTTGATTGGAGTTGGCACAATTTTAGGCCCACTCAGTCTTGCGTTATTGAATCATTGAAACAGCTGCTTCCAAACTGGGAGAGGTGTTTTCGAACAAAAAAAAAACAATATTTCTTTCTCTACTTCTTCAAATATGACTTTAACTACGTAAATGGAGAAATTTGACTAAATGTACGAAAGAAATGTAAACTGGGCGTGGAAATAATTTAAGAGCGCGGACTTCGTTTCGCTTGTAAATGTCTTTATTCCATTGAAAGCGCCATGTTTCAAAAAGAAGCTTCGCTTTTTGCTCAGCAAAATTGCGCGTGTTTAGAAGTCAGTCGTTGATCAGAAGTGTTTTTGCTTTAAGTTATTTTAGCAACGAGAAAAGATTTCGTTGACGACTTACACTGAAAAAATGCAAATGTATTCAGATCTGTTGAAAACCTCTTCTTTTGTCACTTCAAGAATGGTTCGTGGATAACAAGGCTTTGCAGTGACGTAAGGAATCCTCGTTTTATAGTTTATTTTTGTACTACTCTGATTCTGATTCTCATGAAAACTAGCTGATATTGAATTCTTTTGAGGCAAATAAATGTAACTCACCGTGTAGTGTAACAGATTTTTAAGGGCGTTCTTCGACTACAAAGACAAAATGAAGTATGGCACTTTCTTGGGCTAATTTATATACGGAAAACAGCTTGCCGCTCCATGTTATAACTTGAAATTAACTTGCCTGGGGCTTTTCCGCTGTTGAATTCAACGTTAATGGCCTTTATTGCTCGAAAGCCTAGGACCAACCAGCTAAAGAAAAGGAAAACATCAAAACTTTAGTTTAAAGTACGTCTTCGTGAAATATTAAATGACAAATGTAGTTGAGTTAAATGACCAAATTACCCAGTTTTCGAGAGGAAGGCTTGACACACCAGTTTTCCGAGCCATCCTTGATATTACGATTCATTAGATTTGCGTTGCTTGTCGAGCACTTTGCTGCCATGTTGGTTTTGCATTCAACCGAAACGTACTCCATTTGTAATGCCTCGAATAGTACTTGAATAGTGAAAAGTGTCGACCTCTCTAGCGAAATACTGGCATATATACAAACTAACGTGAAAAACAAAGGTAATGGATTGGGGAAATTCAAACCTAGATCTAGAATACAATCCATCTCATTCTCCACCTCATGTCAACGCATTCCTTTTAACTTTGAGACAGTTCTTTTTCGTTTAACTTTTTACCACCTTCAGCAGTTCCAAGCATGATCATTATAAATTCTCCTTACTCATTTTCATGCGTTCTGGTCACTCAAGTAATGAGAGTTTGATGGCACATCGAGGTAACCAGTGAGTGATTTTCTATTTACTCGTCACCATTCCCTTGACAGCGTATTGACAGTTGTTTCCTGCAATCTGCTATTGCATTAATCAGTTCAGAGAGGGGACTGGGTATGAAGAGTGTCCTCATTGACTTAAACCACGTATAACTGTGCTCCAGATTTAAGTAATTGCTCTAAGATTTACGTATAACTTGGCCATATTATCCCAAAGTTGTGGGCTACAATTTTGTATGGCATGTCA
>JAHPZR010002578.1:0-17500 GCA_019787425.1 Platygyra sinensis
ATAATGTCCTGTCTTAAGCTTCATCATTTTTGGGCTGGAATCTTAAGAATAGTTTTCTTCAGATTGTGTACAGATGAGGCTTGACTCTTTGTTTGCCAGTCTTGATATCTCAAAACTAGACAATCAAATGGTAGCCCTTCAGTCAAGTCCTTACAGTCTGTATCTCCAGTTTCCATAGCACTACTTCCCCCTGGATCAGGGATGTCATTAAGGGCCTTAACCCGTAGCACCTGTTACGGCTGAGTGTAATTGATTTTCCCTAAATGCTACAAATGAAATTGCCTGTTGATAGAATTCACCCATAGAATAACAAATTTGTTACGGATGTGAAGAATAAGGCTACAGCAGGGGTTTCTATAAAAGCCGGTTACCAGCGGTCTACCGCCGCCTGTAGGACCTCTTACCGCCGTCTGTTTGGATTTCAAGACTGAAAATAAAAATTATGATTACCATACTAATTTAAAAAAAAAACAAATTCAACACAACGATGACCACTGAAATTTTTAAATTCTTCAAAAACAGCACGGTTTTTAATGCCCAGAACGCTGGAAATCGCATTTCCAAGCTTCTAGATTTCAAATTTTTCTGGGGGGCATGCCCTTAGACCCCCTTGGAGAAAGGCATCTTGTGGCCCCCTTTAGTGGTCACAGCCACCTATTACACCTTCAGTGGCCACATATAACTAAAGTAACTGAAACCCTTACTACAGGTGACTAAAAACTTGGTGACCACCCTGCTGAATGGCATGTTTAGTCCATTGCAGGGTTACCTCCAGGCCCCGGTTGTTCGAAGGGTGGATAACGCTATCCACCGGATAAATCGCTATCAAGTGGATAAGTGTTAACAAAATAAACCACGCTATCCACTGGATAGTGATTTATCCAGTGGATAGCGTTATGCAGCCTTTGAAGAACCGGGGCCAGCATTAAATTCACTGGTAACTATTTATACACCTGTGTGGAGAGAGGCACTGTTAGAGTAAAGTGTCTTTTGCAAGAACACGATACTATGTCCCTGGCCAAGGCTCAAAACTGGACTGTTCCATCCGGAGGTGAGCACGCTAACCGTGAAGCCACCACGCCCCCACATAACCTGCAGACATTTATAGGGCTGTCATTTATAGAAACTGTGCGGTATAAATTTCAATTTACTATTATTATTATTATTTTATTTAACTTTGTTTGTCCTTTTTTTACCTTTTGTCTCTCAATGGTTTCAGGATCCCTGTCTATAAATGCTATAAACCATCCCTTTTCAGTTTGATCAACTTTGCAGTGTCCTGAATCAGAAATTGAGAAATCAAAAATAATATGTTACTGTCTGTTACACTGTAGCAAAAAATAAGTAACATGCATCATGAAATTACATGTATCCTTATTGTCTGATGATAAATATTTATATATTGAACTGACTATCTCTTTTCTAATTGGCTGAAAGCATACAGTGAATAATTTCGAAATCCGTGGCTGTAACGCCATCTAGCTACAGATTACAGGGCTGTCATTAAGTGAGTCACCTGTAGCCTGGTTCTCCATACCTGCAGCAAACTTGTTATATTTAATGGCCATATTCTTTCAGCAACAGGCAATTACACCTCTAGCTTTGGCTGATAACCCCTATCATAACGCTATATTGACCTTGATTATTCTGGATATCACAAAAAGCTCATCCAATTATAATTGTTTAAGGTGATTCCTCAGTATTGCATTGCGCATCCCTACTGCGCACGACTTTGGCGTCATTAGTGCGTGCAAATTGGCCCGTGCACGTACACAATGAAAGGAATTTCCCTCAAGTTAAGCTCGAGGGGAAATAAAATTAATGCTTGTTTTCTTTTGAACGGGCATGGTGACCTATATTTTTTATTGTATAATAATAGTGTACATGTTATCCTCCTTAATTTTAAACAAAACTAAAAAATTTTATCGGAAGGAAAAAAAAAGATATAGGTGAAAGAGTGCACAAAAGCGTTACTCTCTGAGGCAAATTATGACGGGGAAAATAATGACTCTACGAACGCTTTACGTCCACGTCGTTTTAAATGGTATGATATTGTTCTATATGCTCGACACTTTCTACCTGTCAAGTTGTTTCCTTAAGTATTACTTTTATAAACTTTGCTTTGAGTTACGCAAAATGTAACTTGGACCGATGAATAACATGCGTGATTAGCACGAGTACAGGCATAAGTGGGGTAAGATTGGCCCATCACATCCCTTAAACGAGAATGGTGACCTATCAATTTTATTTTATTTTTCGAAACAGTGCTTGGTAGAGAACATTCAGGGAAAGTTTCAAAAAATTTCATCAGTAACTTTTTATTTCTGAGGAATCACCTTAATAAATGTGCAGGGTCCGAGATTAACTTTTTCGTTCGGGAGCCAGCTGGCGACTTACAGAAAAATTTTGGTCGCCAGATCGTAAATTTTGGTCGCCAACTCATTTTATATATAACTTACACAAAAACGTTACTTTGCATGCAAGAAAAGTCACAATTGAAGATCAAAAAACAATTAGAAAACAACACGAGTAACACCAAGTTATAAAGCTACCGTTTTTCCCAGGTGATATTATCGACAACGAAATGTACGACGACGACGTTCGCAACACAAGGAGGATTGGGTCGAGGATTTTGTTCTTGGCAGGAAAATGGAAAGTTAAGCAGTGTGTTGTTTTGAGTATAGACGACGAGTTTTGGTTCTCTGACACGCTGCTCTCGCTATGACTTTCAAAAACCTCCGAAATTTGCTTCTAATTAATCACAACAACGGCTTTATCGATGATGATGAATTTGTTGCTCTGTACGACCTCTTTGCATCGAAAAGCCTCGACTTTCCGTATGATTCGTACGTGCCTTTTGACCCGGAAGAGCTCGATGAGTCCTAGAGTTTTGCAGAGTTTCGCTTTGGAAAACGAGATATACGAATTCTGAACGAAGTTTTGCAAATCCCTGACATGATTACTTGTCGTCAGCGCTCTTTTTGTGATGGACTAGAAGGTCTCTGTATGCTGTTGAAGCGACTTTCATTCTCATGCAGATATGGAGACATGATCCATAAGTTCGCTAAACTGGTTCTTGCTCGCCGGCCATGGTTTCGGATCCTTCTGAAAGAAAAGTCATTTTAGTTTGTTGAAATTCGCTAAACTGTTAAACTTTTGACTTCCGCCGGTCCGCAAAGAATACAAAAAACAATCATTACAACAGAAGATGGAGATGGATGTTTATCAACAAGTAAAAGTTTAGTTATTTACTTACGTTATCACCAGAACGAAAACCTGCCAAGATTCAGTCGTCGACGAAGGCTAGACGACGTTTTGACAACATCATACATGCGCAGAACCCTCACGCGGGAAAATTTTACTTCCGCCTGTCGTCGTCGTGTTGTCGATGCTTAAGGTCCCTATTAATGTCTTTGGTCCGAACGTGATGGTTGTCTCCATAGTCATTTTAAATGAAGCGAAGCATAAAACGTTTTAAAGTCCGTGGTTTTCATTGTAAGACAAACACGGGTCCTTGAGTATTTTCTCTTTGCTACTTCAATTTTTCGACCACCGTTCTTTATTTTTGACTTGCCTTTCTCAACGCCTTTCGCTGCCGACAAACGCTATGCTTGGCCCAGGCCCCTACACAACCACATTGCTCGTACCAGTCTCCGACCGGGAGAAGAAGCCACTGAAACAATATGGCGCGTCGTAGGCATAGTATCGACATTCAATTTTTTCAATTCTCTTGAAATATTCAGACATTGTTTTACTGGGAACGGAAAGGTGAGTTGTATACTAGTTATCATATCCGATTGATTTCCTAATAAAAAAGATTTAAAAACAAAAGTTGAGTCGTGGTTTTCTTCAGTTATCGGACAAAACACGAGTCGCCATAGACTTTCTAAAAGTCCTTTCCAATAATTCTTGGTCGCTCGAGAAATAAGGTCGATATGTGGCAAGTCCAGAGTCGTCGGCTGGCGACCAGCTCTGAAACTTTAGTCGCCAGTGCTCAATTTTTGGTCGCATTGGCGACCAGTGAGTCGCAATTTCGAACCCTGATGTGCAACTCAAAAAATGAAGATTTGCAAGTTCCTGTAGTTTCTTTGCAAACCAAAAAAAATTCCTTTTAATTCAAATCATATATTAAGTGCAAAAACAATTACCTTATTCGTAATAATTTTCGCAGGCACTTAATTTCGCGAATTTGGACCACGAATATTTCGCCAGCATTAATTTTTTGCGATTTTGCAAAAAATGATAAATTTAGGGCATTTAATTTTGCGAAAATTGACAAAAGACAGACTTAGAAAACCATTTTTTTATTGAATGATCACATAAATAAAGAAGTTTGGAAACCAATCCTTAGGGAACGTTCGAACCTTTCTCACGAAAGAAAAAAACCTCGATGATCACTATGCTATAGCTGCTTATAAGCGCCTCCCTAGACGGCTTGCTGACTCAATCATTGGTCACCTACCCAGAGAGAAGTCATAAATTCAAGGAGGAGTTAAAATTCCAGTTAAAGTTGTGATTGAAATCGAAGCCACAGCAAAGAACAGACTGTTAATTGACAAATACAAAGAGCTTGTGTTGGCAAATTATAAGGAGCCTGACCTAAATGGACATTTTGATGACTGCACGAAAGATGTTTTAAAAGAACTGCATGTTCAAGAAGATGAAATAAGTGATTCGGATGAAGAAAGTGCTGAAGTTGAAGATGAATAGACTGATGACAATTACCATGTAGCTATAACTGAAACGCAGTTAATCATTGATTAAAGCAATTATAGAAGTGTATTAAATTTCGCGTGTTTAATTTTCGCGTATCCTAATGTTAGCGAGTCTTTAATTTTGCGAGTTTTCACAAATCGCGAAAATCGTGAAATTAAAGCCTCGCGAAAATTAGTACGAATAAGGTATAATTGCTCATCACTAAGGACCATAAAAGTGTAAATTTATATTTTCCATTGTTTCAGCAGCTACTGTAGGAACGTCTTAAATTTTTAAATAAAAATTCAAAACATGTCAAGAAAAATTATAACAATGTATAAATTTACATTGTGCATACATGTACAGTACCTTCTTTTCCAAGCCATTTAACAAAGTCAGTCAGAGTTTCCCACTGCAATAAAGTTAAAAACAGCCAAAACATTGTTATATCTGTTACTGAAACAAATTTTATAATACATGTATGTGTGAAAAAATGACCAAATAAAAATAAAATAACTTTCTTCAAGGGTTTTTCTTGGGGGTCTCCAGTTTTACTACCTCCACCAAAACCAACATTTCCAAATTCTAATTTGACCAGGATTAAGGGCCTGCATGAAAACCATCTAATAGTATGTCACTCATAAGGCTTATATAAGTATTGAGGTTTATCAATTTTTTTCATCAATTTTAAACAAAATGAATCTGAACTGTATCATAGACTGTGTGGGAGGCGCAGTGGCCTCATGGTTAGTGCGCTCAACTCCGGAGTGAGTGGTCCAGGTTTGAGCCCTGGCCGGGGACATTGTGTTGTGTTCTTGGGCAAGACACTAAACTCTCACAGTGCCGTCTCTCCACCCAGGTGTATAAATGGGTACCGGCAAATTGTTGGGGAAACCTGACAAAATTGCGGGGGAGTGACCTGCGATGGACTAGCATCCCGTCCAGGGGAAGTAGAAATACTTCCAGCCGCTTCATGCTGCAGAAACCTGGATAAGCTCCAGGAGCTATGGGCCAGGCTTGGCTCTAAGGCTTCACACACTTTAAAGGTAGCCATTTTTGCATAGCTAGGGCCTATACACTTTACTAGAATTTTTATTTACACTGTACTCACTTTTCTTTCTTGCTTTATTCTATCCTGAGTTTTTAAAGTTATCGCACTAACCTGAGTAGCATTCATGTGTGTATGGTGTCTGTCACTGATGTAATCCTGATAAACTTGATTTGCTCGCACTCTACGAGTACCTTACACACATGTAAAAAAGAGAAAAAAATTGTGATACAGAGTAGATTACATTAAACATCACAAAATAATGTACAGGACTTCATGTATCACACATTTGTCAGGGCCGTTCAAAAAGTGTCATCCAGTTGTCCTAGTGAAGACATTACACACTTTTTTCTGCCAGGCCAGTAACTTTAAATTCTCACTGTCTTGCTCAAAGGGGAATTACAGTATACACCTGTAGGCCATGGCAAGTTATCTATCAACAAATTAAAAAAGTTAACTACAGTAAGCCTTGTCCAGGGCAAACAAAATTGAGAGCTGCTTGTCTAAAGGGCAAGCTGGAATTCAAGTATTATTTTTAGTCCTGACGGTCTCTAAGAGTAAAATTCTTAAATTTGCAACATATGCTATGCTAGCAGAATAGTGACAGATGATGGGCAAAACCTCTGCTGCAATAGTCATACATGTAGGTCACATCATTTCATGACTGCGCCCCTCTCATATAAATTTTAGTTTATTCATACATGAACTTTTTGTTAAAGTGCCACTAACCCCCAAAATTTTTTTCGCTAATATAAATTTCCTTTTTCTCCTGATCACCACTGCGAAAAAATTATCGTTGTAGCTATTTTTGTTAATTTTCTACGAATTTTCAAAGTTTATAATTTTGCACATTTCCATGTTCACGACCGAGGAATAGCGGAGAATGGGACGAGTTGGCTTCTGACGTCATTTCGGGAATAACAATGTTTTCTTTCTGAGAAGAATATATGCGAGCATGCGATAGTGTGTGTCAAAATCGTTGCAGAATGCAAGGAAGATGTGTTGTTGGAGACTGTAGCAATACAGGATACGCAGGATAGAGTATTCCTCTTCATTCGATACCTCTATCCCGATGAAACTCGACCAGAAACGAGAAAAAGACCAAAGAAGTGGGCTGATCTGTGCGAAGCGAAAGTCGGGGAGCCGTCGAGGATTTCTTCGATCTCGGGTTCGCCGGTACTATAAAAACCTATAGCTTTTCATGGCCTGTATATTCTTCTCTATCTCTAGCGGAAAGCTTGACATTTTCATGGTACTGCATACGACGCGAATTTGGGATAAGCTGGAAGCCATCTGACTATTCCAAGCGCAAGCAATCGATCCTCCAAGTCCATCACATGAAATCACACGGTAAACTAAACGCATCTGTTTTTTTACTCGAAATAGACACATTTTTAAACGAATAGTAAACGAAATCTGCGTCCTACATGTACAACGAAGCGATTAAGATTGTTGAGCCTCAACTGGTGAACTAGCTATGTATATTTGTGGATTTTAATAAAAACACACGCACACCGGAAGCCGTAATCCGACCGTGTATCTCAATAGCCATACGTGACTGATACAGAATTCTTTCGTTCTTTGAGCTTCGTCTCAGTTTGGGGAACGAAATATATATAAATTTCAAACTTAGAATGGATCAAGCATTTATAACTATGTGAGAAAAGTGAATCAAACGATTAAGATACGACTCTAGAGCTAGCGACGGAGTTCGTTGTGCTGAAAGAAGAATTCATGCGATTGTCAGTCAACCGAAACGCAACTTGTTGACTAAAAAGTCGAGAACTCCCAGGTTATTTACGTTCGTAAAATGGACATTTCATTCAAAATAACAGTGAAGTAGAAATGTGTTCATTTAACTGATACTGTACTGAACCTCTTTTCAATATCCTAACGAAAGATTTGACATGATTTAGTCATGTTTAGTGGTACACAATATGCAAATTTGTATAGCTTGTGTTCGTGCATAAAATTACACAGTAATTGACTATGCATATACTACGGTCGGGCGACAGCAATGAAGCGAAAATTTACCTCGCCTTTGGATATTGTTTGCCAACATCTCTGCGTATCTCTCATGTTAAAACTGTTTTCAATCACTGATCTGGTGAAGTAGGCAGAAGTGGGCCATGACTGCGTCGCATTTTCACTTGTATTTCGGGGGATATTGGTGTGTGAATCTAAAAATGTTTTGACACTCCGAAACCTGCGCGTTCCTTAAAGCCAACTTACCGACTCTTCGTGTCCATTGACATCTTTAGAACTCTTTAAGAGCTGTAAGCTAACTCTACTGCCATTACTTACAAGTACCGTTATAACCCCAGTGGACCAGCAAATTGTCGATCCTGATCCTGGCAAAAATTACAACGCGAGAATCTCCGCTAGCGACCCGCACTTCGAAATGGAAAAAAGAAATGTACATCGCAGTCGTCCAAATCGTAGCTAGACTCCAATTTGTAATGCTAGATAATACATTTCTTTCACATAAAAATCTTGCTCGGTTTCGATAAACTATGAATCACAAATAACCCAAAAATGTTTTGACAGCCCTCTGAGCTCAGTCGAAACTCTCTTCAGTGTTTCAGCTCGGTTCCCGAAGTGACGTCACTGGTAGCCCGACCCAGATCCCACTTTGCGCGGTCGTGAACATAGCAATCGCGAGTTCAAACACCTGTAGAAACGCAAGGATTTTATCAATCAAGATAATTCTTTTGCTGATGAAATCAGGGAAACTAGTCGATTTTATTAAAAGGAAAAACATTTTTGGGGTTAGTGGCACTTTAATTACTAAGGAGCTAACCAATTCCAAATAAGTGGTTAGGCCTAATCACTAACCTGAGAGCTCAACCCAAACTACTAAGTCATACGCAAAGTTCCCAGCCTAACATCAAAGCTAACCATTCTAAATAAGTGCTTAGGCCTAATCACTAACTTGAGTGCTTAACCCAAATTACTAAGACACATGCTCACATTCTGCTCAAAATTGAAAATTAAACTGGCTTGAAAATTTCAACCCAGTTTGAAACTTATGAACTAGTTTTAAAAATTTAAACTGGTTAAAAAAAATCAAAACAAAAATAAATTCAAACCATAACATATACAGCTGTATTATAAAAACAATTATAGCCTCCATTTGGCATGAAAATATTGTGCTAGGATATTTTCCTGTGGACAGTTTTCCAAGAGCTTAGCTCGAGGAAAACTGCGAGCTTTGAGGAACAGATAATGTCCAAGGACAAAATATCCAAGCATACTTTTCCCCAAATGGAGGCTGTTGTGTTTAATTTATCCTTCAAATCTTTTTTGCAACTTGCACAGTTTTGATAATTGGGGAATATTTAACAACTATTCACTGAAGTGGAGGTGGCTAGCGGTGGATATTTACACGTACACCACAAAAAATCAATTTGGGTGATTTCTTCACTTGTCACGGATGCAAAGCGGGATGCCCTTTTTTCTTCAGTTGCTTGGAGGTAAATAGCACAGGATATTCGGAGTTTGACGAGCCAATCAGCGAGTACATTAAACACTGTCCACTGCTTTAGTATATACTAATCTCAAATATTCCCCAGTTTTAGATTGGGAATACTCGGTCAATCAAGCTGGTGCGAGTGAATATTTCACATCAAATTTTGATGTATTATAAACTGTGTTAACAGGATGCCATAGACCATGAAAAAAATAGCACATTCTAAATCAGTAAAAAAAAATTAGCAAAAGTACGCCACATACCAAATTGTCTCTTCAGAAGCTTCAAAAAGTCCTCTTGAAATTCTCTGAAAATGAGTACAAATAATGATCAAGACAGTAATGTTCAACCACTTTATTTCATATCCACACTTCTTATTGATGATGCACTTGAAGGGCCTAGTCAATCACACCTTTTTTATTACATGAAAAAGTTTAGCTGACTAATTATTTTATTCGGAGCTTGTCAAAACGAAGCAAATCACTGTGAAACTACATGTACATGAACTAAGGATAATTAAACACACTTTCAGAAACGCAAGTTACAGGGACAGAAAAGCAATAAGATTTTGCTTCAACCTGCAATATCAATCATTTTGATGACATTGAAGATGGCAGAGACTGACTAGGGTGGACCCTTCAGGTTAAATTTGTGCTGCCCTCTTCAACCTCTGAGTTAATCCAATTTATTCAGTGTTTCAGACAGAAAATTCTTCTTGAGGACCAAAGTGGCCCATGAAGACTTTTTCTAAGAGCCAAATTTTTAGGAAAGGGGCCGCCAATAAATAATAGCAGAGCTTTGCTATCCGAAGGCATGCAAGCGGAGTCTCATAACTTAGCAAATTTGGTAACCTATCAATCTCAAAAATTTTGGTTGTGTTATCAGCCAAAGGTGAAGGCTTACATTGTATACTTGATGTGCGAACATATTTCAAACCTACAGAGACCTTTCAATTCACAACCATCCACCAAGCGTCACTAAAGGCTTCATTAAAGGAGAAGGTGTTAAGGCTCCTAAGAACAAATTCCTCACAAACTACTTTTGAGGAAAACACTAGAAATCTTGCCACACGCCTCAAGAATAGAGGTTACACTGCAGCAAAAGTAGAAAAACATCTCTCAGAAGTCAAATTCTCTGAAAGAGAAACCTCTCTGACAAATAGAAACAGAACCGCACAAAAGAATATTCTACCCTTTGTCACACAATACCATTCGGCTATGCCGAATTTAAAAGAAATATTTACTCATGGGGAAATGGCACTTGATACAGAACCAACCAAAGCTAAGAAATATCTTCAAGGAGCCACCCATTCTATCATATCGCAGAGGAAAATCCCTAAAAGACATCCTTGTCAAAGCTACATGTAAGCTATAAATAAAGGTTAAACAATCTTTTTCTTGCCAACTGCAGGAGTCGTGATGCCCGTCAACACTTTTTAAACACAACTGGGATGCCACGTGCAAATATTTTGAGCCCACATACTTTGTCCAGCGGTCCTACCATCTCAAGGTCAGGTCACTCGAGCATGAAGTTCAATGTACAAAGAAGAATATTGGATCGTGTAACAGGCATATCGCACTCTGCACAGCCAAGCATCAAAATTGCATTGAAAGACACAAATGTTGCATGTTAAATGAAGAAATTTGAGAGCAAAATATGGATATTGTTTGGGAATGCAGAAAACAAGGATGTTGGATTTGGTTTGGAAGCATATCGCATTTTACACCGTATAGACACATTGAACATGAAATAAGAATGTTGCATGCTCTAACCATGTTGCATTTGAAATACTGTATGCACTTTGAATTGTGAATGGGCAATGTTGAATATTATTGTAGAAGTTGGATAATGGAATGTGAAAACGAGCAATAATTTAAAGCAACAATGTTGCAAACAAGAGTTTGAATTTTGGCGGGGATATAACGCCATATGTTCCCAGCCACGAATGTCCAGCTGGAACTGTGCGAGGTTTCACAGCAGCAGAACAGTACATCTGAACAGCGTAACAGCACAACTGAATTGCATAATGGAAGTAGAGGATGGGAAACTGAACAGAAGAAGCAACTGGTTATACGGTAGCAACAAAGCAAAGCTGACTTTGAATGTTGATAACACATACCAAGACCTTGATTATTCCAGATATCAGAAAAACCAAATAATTGTTTTATTATCATACATTGTTTTAAAGAAAATAACGAAAAACCCATTATGTTGAAGAAGCAAATCAACCAGCCATGCTCTTACTTTGCTATTGCAAAGTGACTTTGCTCTTGTAAATTGTGTATTGCGTGGGCAACCTACAGATTATTCACTCATCTGCTAGCAGATAAGTGAATAATCTGTAGGTTGCACTGTTTCCCAGAATTAACTGTAGGCTTTTAGCCAATAAGAAGACAGTTAGTGACTACAAATATGTATAGTAATGTACCAGTCAAATCGAAGCTTAAACATCTCCCCCCCCCCTCCACCGGGCATACCCCGTGCATTTGACGCCTTTTCCTGCCCCGGAAGGAGGGAATTTGATCGCTGGCCTCAATTTCATGTTATGAGTCGCGCTGATTCCAGGTGGGTCGATAAATCACAGCAGAGACAGCGGAGACAAACTTAGATGAATTCAAAGGAAAAGATTGCGTATTCTAGGTGGATTGGTTGAAAACTAAAGGCCTACATAAGCTGTGTTCCATATTTGAAGGTGTTTAAGGATGATTTATAGTACCGCTCAAAAGTAAGTTACCACCCCTCATCTCGTTTCTCGCAAGACGAGAGTCTCATCTCGAGAGACGAGACTCTCGTCTCGCGAGAACCATTGAAGCGTATATTTTGGAATAAATTACAAGCAGTTAGCTTGCAGGGAAACGATAAAATCTCACGACGCGGAGAAGTCTGCTCTGCGAGAGCATCTGGTGTTTTCGGGCTCTTGTTTTACACTCCGCTTCAAGGGAAACGAGCTTAGACTTACAAGCAAAAAGCCTAAAAGGAAAAGATGAAAAATTAACACTAAATACGTTCGCGAAAACTCCCCTTCGGGGGTCGCTTAATTTTTTTCATTGCAGTGTATTGACTTTGCATAGATATAAACGTCAGCTTTGAATGGAAATTTGCTTCGCAAGACCCAGTACTATCATCGTTAATGAAGAAACTGGATGGAAACAATTTTTCTAATCTCAAATCAAGACGTTAGCGAAAGTGCATGCGAAATCGGCAAGTTGTTTCTGGATTACTATTTTTAGACCACGGCGCAGCGAATTTGCATATGTGTGCTTGTCTTTTGAACTCGCTTTTGAATCGAAACTAGTTGTTTTTATGTATAAAATTGAATGTAAACAATCTTATAAATCGAAATATTAACCACTGGAAAGAGAACTTTGATAAATCTGCCTGACAGAGAGAAAGGAAGTGAACTTTGATTACATAACAACTTGAAATGTGACATGCACGCGTCCTTTCTTAATGCACGTGGAAGATGTGAAATAGAATGCAGACGAATTCAGTTTGAAAACTGAAAGTTTTGTTGAATTAAAATTCAAGAAAGTTTAAGTGTGTTAAGCGATGGATGGAAAAATTATGATCTTTTGGTTGAATGAATTGTGTTGGTGCTAAACTAGCGTAGCAACTATTAAGTTAAAGTCTCTTGATCGATTGATAAAACGCTTTCGGAGAACCCTAGGAAAAGAAGAGAAGTGTGTTTATTTTTAAAACAACAAAATGGCTTTATAGAGATTTCAATAGCAAATGCTGCATGATAAGCTGTGTCACAGAACACACTTAACTGCAAAGTTACCAAAGCCCGTCGATCATCCCGTATAAAACAACGATTTGGTTCACAGCTTCGAAACTGGTAAACCACTTGGAAGCCAAGAACTTTCGGCGTTTGCTCATAACATGGCATGTTAAACTCTTTTCGTCGATACTTTCTTTCACGTACGAAGACCTTTGAAAATTAAAACGACCTGAAGGTTAGTTAATTCATTTAATCACGGCGTCAGTCGCGGCTTGGCAAAAGAAGCCGCTACACTGATCGATCAGCAAAAGAAGCCATTTCAACATACAGGTCTAGACATAATGTGAAAGTGATGAACGATATGTTTTCGATTTAAAACTGAAAAATTTGCAGCATATTCACAAATACCATTCTCAAGCCACAAAGATTTGAGAATTTCAAGAGTTACATCTTTTTAATATGAACGTGGCAAACAACAGAATTCGGGGTGCCGGCACTCGCAATCAAAGCTTCGTCAGATAGCGAAAAAGTTTTGCTGCGTTGTTGCTGCAGTGTTAGCGATAGGCTACTAAAATCTCTCCAGAAGTTCAAGTAGCCGTACTTCCAGTTTTTTTAAGCTCTTGCGAGACGAGACTCTCCTCTCGAGAGACTAGAGTCTCGTCTCTAGAGACGAGAGTCTCGTCTCGAGAGACGAGAGTCTCGTCTCGAGAGGCGCGATTATCGTCTCGAGAGATGCGATTCTCGTCTCGAGAGACGCGATTCTTGTCTCGCGAGAGAGTGGTAACTTACTTTTGAGTGGTACTGTATGTCTATAATAAATAGATATGTGTTGTCTTAAATAAACCATGTTTACAATTGCACAGCTACATAAAAGTTAAAACAGTAATCTGGTAATTCTCCCGAGGGTGGGGGCATTTGTACAGCTCTTCAGCCCAGTGAGGGGAATTTGAACAACAATTTTTTAATAATTCAAATGCCCGGGGGGGGTGGGGGATGTTGAAGCTTCGATTTGACTGGTACATGTAAGCTTACATAACACCACTAGTTAACAAATCTTAACCATCACACTCAATGTCATCACGATGTCCGTCATCACCTATTACCTACTCCAATATAAAACCAGAAGGTTTACCGTCCAAGCTCAAGAGGTTCTCCCTTCCCTTAATTTTAGCTTACCTCGAGAAACTGTCCATGTACTTATCAACATCTTCCGCTAACAATAGAAGCTGCCGTTGATGAGATTCTGACATTGTGTGACATTTGAATCCATTATGGAGAGAAAGGAATGAACTGAAAAAAATTAGCCTGTTAAGTTCTTCTAATTTAAGCTGAAACATATAAAACGTTGGCGTATTTACTGTAAGTTAGATCGTTAGAGAAACTGTTGCCTGCAGTTAAGCTTAATATTATTACCTCGTCTCGACACTGTTTCTGGCACATTTGGCAATACCATCGTAACTTTTGTAATCCTTTGGCCTTAATCCTGTTTGCTATGGCTTTGGGAGTTAACGGACCAGCCTTTTCTTTCCCCATGTTGTAAATATAAAGCTACAATGACAATGTCTCACTTCCACAGAATAACGCCATTACCTGTCCGCCATGTTAAAACCAGCATGCAATGCGTGCTATATCCAGTTCCAGTTTCTTCGCGTCTTCCGACAAAATATGAACGAATATTGAACGAAATATTTTTTTAAATTTGAGTGAAATATCCTAGAATGATGTCTCTAAATTTAATCGTTATTGAATGCTTTTCTGGTTCATGGGAGGAGTTGTAGCAAAAACGAAGACACCTACAAGCAACGACTTAAAACCCGGGCTAAACGGAGTCTCAAGGAGACGCAAGTTGAAACCTTGGATCTCGGCACTTGCACTTGAGTCCCTGTTTAGCCAGGTAAGGGCTTGCGTGCACTTACGTTCACTTTGAGTTGTTTTGCGTTGACCTGCGCTCTGCCTTGAAATGAAATCGTGTATCCAGTGCAAGGAAACTTGCCCGTTTGGCCACCCAACACGAAGACCAGAAGAGGAGACCCTTTTATTTTTCAGTTATTTTTTTTTTGCCGGAACCCTATCCAGTTCCAGTTTTAATCTTTCTAAGAAAATAGCCATACAGCATGCAATCAAACACAGGTTTGACATGTATATGTATTCCCTAATAAACGCCGCTCATTTGTTACCATCGAACTATACCAGTGAGCATCATAGGAGAACTGTTGGATTTTTGTTTTTGTTGATTCTTTAACGACCTTTATCTCTGAGTGTGGTACTATAATGGGACTTTTCCCAGCTGAACTGGTGTGAAACGAAAACTGGAAGCTACTCAGTGGAGGAAAAGACTAGATTACAGCGTCTGACGTTTTCAATGATGTACTTGGTGTTTGGATGGTGTTAAAAAAAAATTGGAGTCAGCTAAAACCTGAAAGCCGATATGTGTTCGATTATTCGTCTGCTGTATATAAATAAGCGACCGTGCGCTTTGTCTTGGTTTTATTTTACACTAATTTAAGTGAAAGATTTTAATAAAAGAAATCTGCATGTTGAAGTAGTGGTAATGGCGCTCACTGGATTTTGAAAGGCTTTTTAACTTGTTGATGTCTCTGATGATGAAAAGGGTAGTGGCAGTGTATATTCTCTTTAAAACTCGACTCGAAGCAAAAAACTGGACATTTCGCAGTCCAAACTCGGTCAGTGAAATCACATGATTATAGAAAAGTTATCGTTTAAGAAAAGCTCTGTTTTCAAAATGTTTTTCGTCAAAACAAAAACGTAAAGCCGTCATTTTCAAATTCCTCCGCGGTTTGAAGAGCGTTTTCGAAAAGCTTGGTTTTCGTGACGGTTTTTGGACGGTGAACCTAACTGTAGAAATAAAACTGCGTTTTCAAATTTCTCCGGCATGGCTCGCACGGGCGGAATAAATTACCGAGGGACAGAACATATATCCACTGTTAGTATATACCACACAAGTGAATAGTACTTTTCGCGCGCGCTGATTGGCTAGCTCGGAGGTGATTAGCCAATTGGCTTTTGTCGGTACATTGTCACAAGTGAAGTTACTCTTTTGGCCGCTAGTTATTCAGCTTCGCGGCTCGGTAAATATCCACCACTATTCACCTCCACCTCAGTGAATGATTGTTAAATATGAGACGAATTTAAATGAGCATAATTTATACATAAACGTTGCTGTAACCACTTCGTCTTCAAAACTCTTTGGCCATATCAATTGCCATGTAATATGCTATGTATCAACCTCGAACGCCCAGTCTTCGGTTTTTCTGTAATGACCGAGCGATAGACAGGTTAATTCAGCAAAACCGAAGTTTGTGGTTTCCCCGTAAAGATCACGTAAGTAGTAAAAATAGTAACGATGCAACAGCTAGCTCTAGTTAAAAACACTACAAAGAGAAATTTTCAGTTCAATGCCAAAATCCAACATAAGGTAACCAGTCACAAAAGACGCTCGGGAAAACGTGCGTTAACAAGTCACGATTGGTCGGCTTTACCTCTGATTGGACGAGCAATTGCAAGTGGCGCGAGTGTTTCAGTACAAAAAAACGTAGAAACGCAAAACCAAAGCGAATACGAATTACTTTCAACATTTAAGTGAAAACTGCTCTAGCATCATCGTTTTCTACCGAAAATAATTGAGGGTAGATTTCCTTTGCTGCTTTCTTCAAAACAATAAGACGAAAAAACAAACAAAAGTGAAGAAGACTGTATTACGGCCGCACTTGCATTAATGACCGTTATCACTCAGTTGCTACTATGGGACAAATTACTTTCATCTTTACTGTACTTGGGCCAAGTCTAAACGTCTCCAGATAAAGGGCTAACCCATATACGACCGCTCTCATGTGGCTTTGATAGCTCAGTTGGGAGAGCACTGCACCGGCATCGCAGAGGTCGTGGGATTCGAATCCCGCTCAGGGCCTGAAATTTTTTTCAGGTCTCTGTTCAAGTAGTGTTACGGCCGCACTTGCATTAATAACCGTTATCACTCAATTGCTACTATGGGACAAATTACTTTCATCTTTACTTACAACTCGTTTTGCTAATAAGAACGAAGGGATTTCCCCAATATAAGTCTCCGTCATCACCATATCTTGCGTTTTTGACTTATTACAATAAGAACAAACAATCTTGCTCGAGTTAGGCAGATATCTGTTTCGCTTTCAGTACGAGAACTGTACAGCGCCGCAAATGATCCCCGACCGATGATCCCCAGACCGGAAATGATCTCCAAATTGGACCGCAAATGATCCCCGCTGTGGACCGCAAATGATTCCCGCTGTGAACCGCAAATGATCCAGTTGGAAAACGAGGAATGGCATGGAATTTGTTCCTCGGGTCGTGGTTTCAACATTTTTCACCTAAACAGAAGCAAGTCATAACTAACCATATTCTATATGGATATACTGAAATCCCATGACAAAGAGTCCTTCGGGTAATTACCGTAAAAGCTCCGCGGAATGCCTTGCAATCGGCTTTCGTCTGTATACAACCATAACATTTCAAAACAATTTAACCGAAGCAAGACTTGCGAAGGAGTTAATAACGTAAGTTCAGTCTC
>JAHPZR010002578.1:32500-62686 GCA_019787425.1 Platygyra sinensis
CTCTGAGACAGACAGCTGAGGCTGGTCCCGATGGTGAGAGTCTTTGAGAGTCTTTGAGAGTTGACTGTACATTTCATTTTTGCGTGGCCCGAGTGTATTCCTGTCAGGAAACTTGACGCCAGAGAGATTGTAATAGTTGGATTTGAACATCAAAAAAATGCCGACGAGGGCTTCGATGGTTTTTGCTGTAGTCAGTATAAGGCTTATTTTCGTGTATAGTTTCTGTTTTGATACATTGATGTTGAGTTTAGTTTTATACAGTGCAAAAAATGTTGAAATTTTAAGTTTTTGTAACGAACACGACTATATTTAGTCGTGGAAAGAAATTTGATCGGGGCAGATTTTGATAACGTGTTAGGTAACCACTGCGCGTCACGCAATCGAGAAACAGCGCTATAATTTGTTATTTTCGGCAAGCTTCGTACAAACACGTAAGCCTGGTTTCCATATCGTCGTCGTCGTCCATATCGTCCGGATCGTCCGGATCATCCCGATCGTCCCGATCGTCCCATTCGTCTCCAAAAAAGTTTAAACGATCGGGACGATCATAGGGAAACGCTACCAAGACGATCGCAAACGACCCGGACGACTGAGACGACCGCGATCGTGCGGATAGAACTCAATTCTATCCAGGCGATCGAGGTCGTCTCAGTCGTCTCAGTCGTCCGGGTCGTTTGCGATCGTCTGGGTAGCGTTTCCATATGATCGTCCCGATCGTTTAAACATTTTTTGAGGCGAATGGGACGATCGGGACGATCCGGACGATCATATGGAAACCAGGCTTTAAAGTTACCGTGCACCTTCAGACCGACCATTTTGTTGAAATTTTGATTTTTAGGTTAATGTATAGGTCTAAGCGTGAAGTTTCATCCAAAAAAAATTCTCAAAAATATTAAATGATGGCAGAGAAAATACGGTTTTTCGTTTTTACCGGAAGTAAAACTTTCGTGTCTGATTGACAGGCAGTAGGCAACACACACACACACTTTTATTATTATTTTTCTAGTTCTATTTACAGAAAGGGCATGCCCGCAACTAGCAAAGGCTAATCTAGGCGGGCCATGCCTTAATAAGCAAATTACAAAAATATACAGACAAAAATTAATTAATAAAAAGAAGAAATACAGTTTTAAGTAATAACAAGAAAAACAAGAAAAACAAGAAAAACCGTTTCACTAACCTAACTTAAAACCTGTTGACGTAACCTGTTGACGTATATGCCGTCAACCCTGTGAACACACGCTGATTGGCTCAATTATCTGAGAACCCAGTTGAATGTGTTTGTGGGCGGAGTTTGTTTGCGAAGCAGGAAAATTTTTTCAGCGCTGTTTTCTCGAAACAATTATTTTCACCAGAAGGGGACACTTAAAGAGCGACAAGTCAAAGGGAATTTGCTCGATTGCTCTCAAATCTCTTCAGTAGCTAGTTTTACTTATAAACAACAAAAAGCGTGTCTCCGATTTTTTTATTTCTTTTTTTTTTTAAGAGCGAGTTTTGTACGATCACTCCACATTTTTTTAAATCCTATTTCAAAAATGCTCTGTAACTTTTCACTGAAATTGACTATGGCAAATCGCAGACACGTTTTTTAGCGCTTTGGTCCTGGAAACGGAGGAACACATTAACTAAGCGAAAAACAAAATTCGCTTTGACATGTAACGTTCAAAAGGTGATTCGGGCGCTCGCATTTAGAAGTCGTGAAAAATTCGACAATTTATTTTTTTTCAAAACTTTTGGTATAGTCTGATAGCCAGTCCTATAAGCTTTAATTTGATAGAGGGATTTAGAAATCTACAGTTTAAACCGGACGCGCCACATCGCTTGTACGCGAGACACCCCTGAAGGTGCGCGGTAACCTTGATTATACCCATGTGCCTAAAACTTAGTCTTTGTTTACAAATCGTTATCAAAAGTTTAGCCGGTGGATGGTTTTCCTGCGGGCTCTTGTTCGTGAATCGAAGTTACTTGCTGAAGAGTAAAATGTACTTGTCCCCGCAAACAAGCGGACAGGGGTTTCATCGAGCGCTGCACTAGCTTTAAAACTTTCTTGAATACCAGTTCAAATGTTAAAAGTTTTCAGATTTCAGTTTGTGTAATGTATGTTTCAAAACACTTGCACAAACAGCACTCCAGAATATAACGCTGCATTGCTCCGCACGACTATTAAACGCAAACAAGGAAACCAGGTCACATGAAATGTGTTCAAAACTCATCCGAACTAATCCTGCTAGGATCCTAGCTCGAATCCTAGCTTGAATCCTAGGTCGAATCCTGGCCGGAATCCTGGCTCGGATTCTAGCTCGAATCCTAGCTCGAATCCTGGCTCGAATCCTGGCTCGGATCCTGGCTCGGATCATGGCTCGAATCCTGGCTCGAATCCTGGCTCGGATCATGGCTCGAATCCTGGCTCGAATCCTGGCTCGGATCCTGGCTCGAATCCTGGCTCGGATCCTGGCTCGGATCCTGGCTCGAATCCTGGCTCGGATCCTGGCTCGGATCCTGGCTTGAATCCTGGCTCGGATCCTGGCTCGAAGTTTAGGTATCCTCACTGCAGTGCTTCTACAATGATTGGACTGAATCCTGCCACATGTCAAAGTTGTGTCGCACTTCTTGCCTAGAGCATCAGCCAATAAAAACTCCAAATTGCGAGCCTAAACCAAGTTAAGAATTATTTAGTCTGACAAGTACTTGGTATATAATTTAACAAGAGACCTGAATGTTATGAAAATTATTTCCTTCATGAAGGTATTAGAGGATATTTTACTGCTGTGCAATTTGTTTCTTAATTTTAAACTTAAGGACGTTCGCGCGAAAATTTTCCAGTCGATAGAATTTTTTAAAATTTTTACTGCAGGCAGATAATGAGTTACTTGTGCAAGAAATGCAAAAAAAATTGGGGGTCACCGTCTTCGTTTCAGAGATAAAGCGTGTTGTAAACTGCACTGATTACGAAAAATTGCCCCATATAACTGAGCACGGTCTGCAGGAGTTTATAGTTAAAGATATCGAAGGTGAGTCAACAGAGGCAAACGATCTTAGTCATATTTTGTAGAAGTTGGTCTGTTGCATAAATAATTCCAAATGTTACTGACGTTTTTACAAAATTTAACCCTTTAAGAGGCATTTGAAACCGCCGCACAGATGCGCGAAGAGCTAATAAGAACGGAATTTGATGGTGCATTTTGCCAAAAATTCAAACTTCTAGTCGATAGATTTTTTTCATTTTTTCCGTAAACATAGAAAATCAGTAGAGAAAATGATCCATCGAAAGAAAAGTTGGGGTCACCGAACGTCCAAGATCGTTCAATCCATGCAAAGCTCTAGCAATGGCCATCCGCCCTATCATTTCCTTATTCTATGACTTAGCACGCGCGCTCATGGATGACGTGGAAGGTGAATTTGCGTGCGCAGTAAGGATGCGCAGAAACAATTAGCGCGAAAGTAACAGCTAAAGTTCAGTTTTACTCGAAAGAAGTTGCGAGAAAAAACTTTTGCTGGCAAGAAATTTCACCGACAATGACGTCAGCCTGAAAAATCTCTATATATCATTAACCAGCCATTTCTTTTTCATGAAAAATTAGCCAATCAAAGCGCGCACTAGCATATATATGTATATAGCAGGAGCCATAATCAGGGACGGAGACCGTAAGTCTTGGGATGCGCGTGGACCCATGGTATGGGACAATTTTTCTATTTTTAGAACAAATTGCGCCATCCTGACGTCATATATGCGCGCTGATCCACGCACGTGTCTTGGCCTCTCGCGTGGATGTTGTCACGTTGCGTGATGAAATTGTGAGAGTTGCGAGATCCTCTTGCCGAATTTTCACAGATATGGCAGGGAATAAGGCAGAGAAGAAGAAGCAGGGCTCTTCTATGTACTTTTATGCTCTGATTTAATGGAAAAGGTGTGTTTTTCAAGGTCGAGAATTTCTTTAATTTCGCGCTGTGAATGAATAAAATCCGCTCGCCGGCTAGTTGTACGCGTAAACTTTTGTGTTTGTTCTATAGAGTTCTGTAAGAACACTGTTTACTCCGGTATCGAGCAGTTAGTTTGTGAGTTTGCCAAACAATGCTTAATCATAACCAAAACCTGTTTTTGATAGTTTCTTGTTGTTTCTGCTCGTTTGGCTAGTTTGCAAAAGTTTTTGTCTGACGCGTACGAGTAGTTCATTTGCATAGTGCAGCGCGTGCACTTTCAAGTCCGAGTCGGTGTTTTCAGATTGTCAAGCAAAATCGTGAAAAAGATTTGTTTCGTCGTCTTTTGTGATCAGATACTACAACAATTTTCACTAACGTTCGCCAAAAGGCTACTAACATCATGTGTGTTTCTTTCACATAGTGAAACTTTACGCTGCGAAAATAAAATAGACAAGGAGTTTTAACTCAATCGAAATCTTTATTCGAGTTTTGATTAAAAGCGTCATCGTAACTTTTCTGATTATTTCTGCCGTTTTCACATATTTTCAGCTAAACTTTTACTATGTTCTCAAACATTATCAACCTTAAACATTAGAGATATTATATGAGTTCGATATACGTTTCACACCAAAGTGCGAAGTCCAATTTGTCATGTTTTACTAGCTGTGCAAAACACGCATCGGCGGTCGCTCTTACTCATCGACAACAGACAATTTATTGGATTTACACAAACAAAACTAAGCAGCATCTACGGACATAAACCTATTGTCACTTATTGGGCCTAAACGCCGCTATATCCAACTAGTTCTTTTTTCTTCTGTGTTATGGAAAAGCTGTTAATCTTCTTCATATGTGAAATTTAGATTGGAGTAATGTGAAGTTGTCGTAAAAGGAGCAGGGGAACTCAACTTGGTCAGAGATAAAAAGCGGGGCATACCTAAATTAGGCACCGTCTTCACTCAGACTGGAGCAACTTACGGCGGAAATACTTAATCAAAATTCCAACAGCCATGAAGGCGTTGAGTGATGGGCCAAAAGGATCCAAAAGCATAAACGATTTCGGGAATTTCGGACGCCATTTCCCCTGCGCGACATCCGCGAAAATCCTCGCAGCAATGTGCGCGCGTGTGCCGCAGGCGATGGCGCAATTTGTTCTAAAAATAGAAAAATAGGCCTCTTGCACTAAGAGGTCACGTGACCAATGCCTCCCTTAAACGGTGAGTTGTAATCTTGCTAATGCCAAAAATTGACAGAACACATAAAAATTATCTTACACCCGAAATTTGAGAGGAAACGCATTAAAGGGAGATATTTTATGACACTTTTCAACAAATTAGTATGATTTGTATTGGCCGCCATGTTGGAGGGCATACTCTTGCCCTCCAACATGGTGGCCAAAACTACTTTTTGTTTCTATCTTTTTGAATGTTTGATAGTTACGTTCAGATGTGCTATAAACGTTACCACATCATCTTTTCAACATTTTCCTTGAAGTTTAAGTGCAATATTTGTGTCAGAAAACGGTAATTCATAATTTTAAAAATCAAGTTTTGGTCACGTGACCAGCTACGGACTTTCTCATTTTAAGCAAATGGTGCAGGTTTGAAAAACAAAATCACTATTATTTTGCTTAAGAGATGACACACTAATAGTGTTTCGAAGGGAAAGTCATGTAACTTTCATTTTCATGAAAGCGATGTCACATGACCTCTTAGTGCAAGTGGCCTATTGTCCCATATCATGGCGCCAACCCCAATACTAGAAATGGCGCGCGCTTACGGTCTCCGTCCCCGATTATGGCTCCTGTATATAGCTATGTTATAAAGCACAATATCATCATTGAAGGGGATTCCCCTATGGGAGAAACTTTAAAATTCGATAGGTCCAAAACTCGTGCTGCAGAAAGCTTACTTCTAACGCTATACTAAGAGCATTCAAATATCTAACCTTCACGAAGAAGCCCATTTTGGAGGCTCGTATTGATGGAGATGTGTGAGCATGTTTATGTCTCGAAAAACCTTCCTATTCATTTCCTGAGAAATTATCCAGTACCATAGGCCAACTAAACTTTCTCGTCATGATTATTTCTTATTTTGCAGGACGACAACTGATAATGTGGCCTCGATAGCCTCCAAAACTCCAAGCAAAGATGAGCTCTTCCTTGGCACAACATTTCATTTTTTTAAAGTCAGCGTCTTTTCGGACGTATGGTACTGTTTATGTAAATGAACATGAAAATTCGCAGGGGAAAAATTTGATACCCACAGAGTCCACACCTCCACACCTGCAGAAGGTGATATGCTTCTGGTACCGAGTATAAGCATACGGGAATAAAACAAGATTCTGAGCATGGCCGCGTCGAAGTAACACGTGCCCAACAAAGCTCCGCACGCCTTTTAGGCGCTTTCTATGGCTAAATCTCAAACGAGAAAGAACAGTCAGTAGGGTATACATTATACCCCCAGTCATACAAAGGTCTCTAAATTTTTCAATTTTCAACTTACATTTTCTCAGCTGATATTACACCTGAGAAGCTGAAACTTTGCAGGTTTACTAAAGTAAAAGTGTTCTTTCTAGTGCTGGTATAAGTTTTTAATTTTGAGTTATTTGAATTTTCGGCTGCCATTTTGGAGAAGGGTCTATTGGTATTCCCCTGACTTCCCGTGAAAATCCTCTGAGCAATTTTCAAGACCTTTATTTATGACCAGGCATTTATAGCCAAACAAGCATTCTGAACAGAGAGGCCCGTTTAAGTGGTGTCAACATTTGCTTCAACATGCGTTCAAATTAATTTTGTTGAACTAAATGTCAAGAGCGCTTAGCCAGGACGTTCAACATGCTACGATTGGGTCCTTCGAGTAATTATATAGTCTTATATGTTCCTTGCACCCGGCATAGACTGGCTCAATGCTTAACCGTTCAAGACCGACACTGTGAACACAGAAAGCATCTTTTTGCCACTAGGAAAGAAAAAACGATACCTGAAAACTCGGGCCAAAGGCACCATCATTAGAATACCAAAGAAAGGAGCTCTGTAAGACTATAGCAACTACCGCCGCATTACATCATCCTCGGAAAGATCTTAGCAAAAGTGATCAGGAAACTCCTATTACTAGCTGTGGTCCTTAAGCTTCGAGAGGAACAGGCAGCGTTCAGGAGAGGGAAGAGGCTGTGTTGACCACATTTTCACGCTGAGAAATATCACTGAACAATGCACCGAATGGCAGCGATCTCTCTATGTAAACTTTGTAGATTTTGCCAAGGCCTTTGACAGTGTACACTGGCACTGCCTCTGGCGGACACTATAAGCCTTTGGAATCCTCTTGCATTTCACCTTGTTGAAATACAGAAGCTTCTTTAGCAACGTTGCCTCTGCTGTGTTGGTGATGGTGACATCCCGTTTAAAGTCAAGGCTAGTGTCAGGCAGGGCCGCAATATGTCCTCAGTGCTTTTCAATCTTGTTGTAGACTGGATCATGCGGTGCACCACAGAGAACAAGACCAGGGGCATCAGATGGACCCTTTTCTCTTACCTGGAAGAACTGGATTACACTGACGATTTAGGCTTAGCGTCACTCTTATACACCAACTCACAAATCCAAGAGACGACCCGGCGACTGAATTTTTCTTAGCAAGCGGGCCTCAACATCAGCGGTAAAAAGACTGATGTTATGGCACTGAACACCACCAGCAGTCCAGTCCAGGTTAAAAATGAAGACCTCCCCTACACAGACAAATTCATCCCGAAAAGAAATTCTTGACCGAGAAAATTCAATTACTTGTGAACTCCTGTAAACATAATGCAGCACCAATGGCTGAAATGCTTTACTTTACTCTAAGCATTTTCTGGACAGATCAGTCCAAGGAAGAAAGGCGCAGACAGGCTATACAGCCCTTATAAAGCACCAACCCATGAAAAATACACAATACTGAACCAAGGCCTGACCACACCAACGGGAACTCCATGCCCTACTCTTTCGATAAGTGTGTGGGTTCTTTAACGTTCCCTGCTAGCCATGTAACACTGAAGATGCAAGAGACGGGACCTACGGTTTATAGTCCTTGTCCGAGAAGACTTGAACGTCTAACCATTTGCCGGTGTCATTACAAAGGCAGCACGTTCTCCTCAGTTATTTAAAGACTCCGAGTGTTGGTCCGGCCGAGGTTTGAGCCCGCGACCTCCCGCACTGCAGTCTGGTGCTCTACCAACTGAGCTAACCGGTAGGCGGTTAGTTTTATCTGTAAAGGTCTGGCTAAACTGGGAAACATTGTTGAAACATTGTTTCTTATTATGTTTGATGGTGTGGCTAAATTAGCGGGAAGCAAACAAGATGTTTTTATGCCCCGGTGGCTAAAAGTGCATGCCCTATACAATAAACTGACTTTCGAAGACGTCTTGGGAGACTTTTGTTTGAGGGCTTGTTCCTTCATAATTTGTGATCTCAGAATTTCCTATTTGCTTTTATAATAGTTCCTTGTGACATCATATTTCTGTGACATCTGTGCATCGATTTGACAGTAAGCCACTTCCTTTTTATCCCTATTCATGCAGTGCTCATAACCTACATTCCACAAGCAGTCATATAAAGCAAATCGTAACTCTCTCTCCTTGTCCTTCCAATTCCTTTCCTTCTTTCCCTTCCCTTTTCTATGACTTACTTGTGGCTCTTCTTATCACTGAACTTCGAGGTCAATCATTGCTGTACTCTCGCCGTTCCTGGAAAACTTTTTTAATGAGCAGCACTGGAACCTAGTCGACATTGTTTTCATGGAGGCTAAACTGGAAATCATATGTTTCGGACGCAAAATTTGGAACCCTAACTCTGGGTCCGGGAAGCGAAGTGAAAAACGCTTTTTTGCTTCTGAGCGGCAAAATTTGTTTTCGCTACACATTTTTCACGCCCAGCTAAACTAGGAAACATTTTGCAACAATGTTTCTGCAACAGTGTTTCCTAGTTTAGTTAGGCCTATTCTCGTCCCCAGAGGCCACGCTCCTTTTGGTCAGCACCAGGAATTCCGACCTCGAGGAAGGCCCAATTTTCTGAACATGCGCAGAGTGGTGGAACGAAGACTCCTGGAACCAGACTGTATGAGCAGAATTCAGTTATTTCAAAATGGTTGTTCCCACAACTCTAGTTTTCCCGTTCCGCTGCACAAGGGTAACGAAGACTCTGGGAACGAGATTGCGCTAGGCTTTAAGGTCAACAAAAGTAAACCCCAGGCAGAGCAAATGCGCGGACATGTCACGAAATAAACAACTTTTGCAATCTCCAACGGAACACGCAAAAGGGCGACAAATGATGGTGACAGTGGGTCTCCAGAAAGTTTAGAAAAGGTTATAGTTAGCTAAAATTTAGTTTTTATCTAAAAATGTTGTCATTTATCCTAGAAACTCTTAACCATTTAGGCGTTATGTACGGCATACGCTGAAAAAATCGATCCTTCTTTACACGCTACTCAGTTAATATTTTGAAGTTTATACGGTTACGATACCAAAAAAATAACATCGTTATACGCTAAAAAGGTTAACACCATAAAGACCCTCTTGTATTTGGAGGCATATTCTAAAAAACAAAATCTGATTATAACTTGTAGTCGTTTTCCAGTTCACGAGGTTTCCGATTGATCAGCAGAGGAGAAGTATAAAAATTAGAATAAATGAAATCGAATGAAGCAGCGTGGCTGAGTGGTTTATTAGAGTGCACCACTTTTACATCGCAACCAAACATGCTGGATTAACCTAACCATCACTTTTAAGAGTGTACTGAGGTATTTAACTTACAAAAAGAAAGTTACTCTCGCGCGCTTTGCGTGATTATGTTTTTTTTTTCAAATGAATTATTCTCATAATATTCGTCAGCAAAGCAGTCATCACCGACATGGTGATTTGAATACAAAATAAACCATTCACAAACTGATTTCAGATGGCCTATAATCTGCCTCCTGGGAATTGATACCCGAGGTTAAGATTGCCGCTAAAGCAAGAATGTGCGATGAATTTTGTTACATCGGTTTGGACATGGACAGACATAAACTAGTGATAAAGGGAAAACAAATAGCGTAAAACACATAAATAAAATAGATGACGTGTGGTATACTGAACTTGACCCTTCGTATGGTACAACATGCACGTTCAAAAAGTGACCGCCGGTCCTGCAGGGTCCAACCGTCTGGTCCAAAAACAATTATTCCTCGTTTAATAATTGTAATTTCGTCACTGAAGCCATATTGAAACTCATTCGGGGTAATAAAATTTCAGAAGTCAATTGCTCGGACTCGCACCATATTAATCCTCTATCAGTGTCTAGCCAGCCTTCCTAGAAGAAAAGGCTCATTTTTGACTTAGTAATTAATCTAAACCTATTCAAGTTCAAATTTACATGTAAATATGAGGATCACAAAAGAGGCGTTAGAATATTTACGGTGGTTACGCGATCAAGTTTGATTTAAAGAGTGGATATCAAGGATTTAGACAATACTTGGGTTTTGCATGGAACTTTTGCTGCTAGTAAGGAACGTTCTTCATGTTTAATATACTCCCTTTTGGTTTGTCTGCTGCTCCCTACATTTCTACAAAATTGTTAAAGACTCGGTATTGCCCATTGAGCATTGCACGCTGCGGTCTCTTGGCGGCCATTTTTGTGATGTTGAAAACTCTGAAGCTTTTGTTTGTGGCCAGAATAGAACTCTTTAATAACAATGGATGCCTCGCTCCCGTGAAAACCAAAACAACAACAGAGGCGCGCGAAACATAATGGCCAATACTGGGCCTTTAAGACCGCTGGTCAAGCACTGGAGGTCAAGATGTTTTTATTCTGTGATTTACTTAGACGATTGTTTAGATTTTGAGGATTCCTTTGAAAAAGACGATTTTGCTTCATATCATATGCAAGGCGATTATGGGCCACAGGTTTTGTTATCAACGGAAAGAAGAACATTTGGGTTCTTGTACAAAAACCTGTATGGCTCGGAATTACTTGGGATTGTGAGCATGGCATCATTTCCATCAAAGAAAGCAATATTGACAAAGCCACGTCTATTATTCGTGATATTACATCGGTCGATGAACAGCTTGTATTGGTGCCTAGGGCACATTGAACTGCACTTGTAGTGCAGTTGCCGATGGGCGAACATATCTATTGTTTTCTCGAGGTTTGAGTACGAGTCTGGTCCTATGTTGGTCTATGTTCACACAGTTTTGTGATATATGTGCATTTATATAATAACCCAAGTTATTCTCGCATTTCGATTGGTTCTCGCCTATGATCTATTAGAGGACAGATGCATGATTGACGTCATCGTTACAAAGTTTTTCCCTCTGCCGTTTTAAAATGGCGGAAAGTTTTGAGAAATAAGATAATATTTTACGTGACTGGGCAAAAGATAAGGTACAAAAAAGTCTTGCCTAGGCATTGAACAGGTTCGAGAAGCCAGAAAACGAAAGATAAAGCTGTTTCTTTTAGAAAATGATCCAGAAAAAATTTTTGAGCAGTCTTAGTCGGCAGTCGAGCGAGACTAAACCACGCACAAAATTGGTCTTGGTAAGCGAGAACCATTGCTTTATCTTGAATTTAACAAACCCAATAAACAAAATGTTTCCGACATTAATTTATTTAAAAAATTCAACTTTTCACAGTGTCAAAGCAAATGTTGACACACTGATGTCAGGAGTGAAACATCAAACCATCACTTCTTAAAATCGGTAAAACAAACACATAACACTTGCTTTCCGATGTGAAAGTTCCTGTCCGTTTCAGCAGGGCATAGCAGCGAGTTAAGTATGGCTAACCACGGCTCACGGTCGACAGTATCACAGCTAAAATGTCTCCCCGACATCATATCAAACTGATTTGAGAATCACCAACCCCAGAAGACAAAAATATCCACCGTCATTTACGCCCCTTTCATTCAAAACTGGAATCAAACGGCCTCTAGGTTGACCGCAACCACAAGTTTACCGAGGATATTTTTTTCAACTCCTGCAATTTTCAAGGCAACGTCCAAGCTATTCGGCTCACAGGGCTGCTCTGATGACAAAAACTGACTTGATTTTTCCAGCATTTTCTTCAAGATTTGTAGATTTCGCAGTTCAATTTAACAAATTGACGTCAGTTTTTCATGCGTCTGTCCTGTTATTGATCATGAATTTCGTCATAACATTGTCAATGTAGCTGTGGATCCACGAGGTGGTAGCCGAGTGGATCCGCAGACTACTTTGACAATGTTATGACGAAATTCATTGTCAATAACAGGACAGACGCATTGAAATTGATCACATGACGCAATAGTGTTCATCCTCGATGAGACCCTATCAGCCCCTAGTGCCCGTCGTAGGAAAATACCCGGATAGACAGTAGTCGTCGGCGAAAATTTCCTGTAAAAAAGCGGGTTTGTAGAAAATAAACAATTCAAATTGTATTAAGGGGGTTTCGTCTGGTTTATTTTTTTCAAGCTTTTCGTTTGGTTTCACGGCTTTCATCTCAAAAAGTTGAAAATAATTCAACTGATTTTAACTAGCGCGCAGAAGAGAATTTAGTGGTGAGCAATAAAGACAATAGAGTGTTTCTGTCTCGGAACTATCGGTCTGATAGTTGTCCCTTAAAAGTTTGATGTTCTTAAAACTAGCATATTTGCCCTTAAAGCTTCGCTTCTCGGGCAAATAATTTAATCAATCAGCGCGTATTTTTCTTTAGGAGTGTTTTCTAAAAAATATGAATACAAGAGAAGCACATAATTAATAACTGACAACTAATAGCACATATTAACATTACATTACATATAAGAACTATCAAAGAACATGTAACTAATAATCTTTAACAAGATCGCTTTTTACTGATTGCTTAAATTTTGATAGTCGTTAAAAGGCTTCGTGTATCCACGACTAAAAGATGGCTTCTTCAGAAGCACTATGATCCCAAACATAATTTGTAGTTTTGGATATGTTTAAAAAAGTCCTTGAATTAAAGACTGTTAATTGAGCTCCCCTATTGGCTCGTACTATTTGATACACAGACGGTCAAACGCCATTGCTACTAATAATAAACTGTCACTATTGTGTTGACTTTCATTGCCTCAGCAAGGGAAGCAGCGCCAGCAGCACCAATGTTATTAACGGACAGATCCAGCTGTGTCAGTGTTGTGTTGACTTTCATTGCCTCAGCAAGGGAAGCAGCGCCAGCAGCACCAATGTTATTAACGGACAGATCCAGCTGTGTCAGTGTTGTGTTGACTTTCATTGCCTCAGCAAGGGAAGCAGCGCCAGCATCACCAATGTTATTAACGGACAGATCCAGCTGTGTCAGTGTTGTGTTGACTTTCATTGCCTCAGCAAGGGAAGCAGCGCCAGCATCACCAATGTTGTTATTCATCAGAGTCAGCTGTGTCAGTGTTGTGTTGACTTTCATTGCCTCAGCAAGGAAAGCAGCGCCAGCAGCACCAATGTTATTAACGGACAGATCCAGCTGTGTCAGTGTTGTGTTGACTTTCATTGCCTCAGCAAGGGAAGCAGCGCCAGCAGCACCAATGTTATTAACGGACAGATCCAGCTGTGTCAGTGTTGTGTTGACTTTCATTGCCTCAGCAAGGGAAGCAGCGCCAGCATCACCAATGTTGTTATTCATCAGAGTCAGCTGTGTCAGTGTTGTGTTGACTTTCATTGCCTCAGCAAGGAAAGCAGCGCCAGCATCACCAATGTTATTAACGGACAGATCCAGCTGTGTCAGTGTTGTGTTGACTTTCATTGCCTCAGCAAGGGAAGCAGCGCCAGCAGCACCAATCTTATTACCGAACAGATTCAGTTGCGTCAATGTTGTGTTGACTTTCATTGCCTCAGCAAGGGAAGCAGCGCCAGCATCACCAATGTTATTAACGGACAGATCCAGCTGTGTCAGTGTTGTGTTGACTTTCATTGCCTCAGCAAGGGAAGCAGCGCCAGCATCACCAATGTTGTTATTCATCAGAGTCAGCTGTGTCAGTGTTGTGTTGACTTTCATTGCCTCAGCAAGAGAAGCAGCGCTAGCATCACCAATCTTACTATTCCACAGATTCAGCTGTGTCAGTGTTGTGTTGACTTTCATTGCTTCAGCAAGAGAAGCAATATGAACTTTTCCTAAAGTTGTATATTTGACCTCAGCATTTTGAAGTTTAAGACCTGAGCCAAAAACACGAGCCAGCTTTACATGAACATTACTTTGTTCTCTTTTGCTTTCGGCAATGCACTCTAATGCAATAGGCACAAATTTCTCGCCAAATGTATTGACTTGTGCTGTTATGTTTGTCATAAGATTTACAGCTGTTTCTTGGCACTGGACTGCTAGAATGCCACATGAAAAAAAAAGCACCTGTTTCAGCTCATTGAAATAGCTCTCGTCAGAAACCAAGCTTTCGGGAGTAATTTCTTGATTGAGAAGCTCACAGCAAAGATAATAGGCGCCAAAAATTTCTTGGAAACTTTTATGTAGGAACGCGTAACGACGACATGGTCTCAGTTTGCTGCCTCCGGGCTGCACTGACAGAAATCCAAATCCAGATAATTCAACAGTATGATTTCTAAGCTCATGTTCGTCAAAGTTCAAGTTGCCTTCGTGCAAACCATTCAAAGCTATCCGGCCAAGCAATTTTAGTTCCGTTTTGTATAGTTCAGTTAGTTTCTCACTGGTTTCTGGTAATCCTTTCTTTCTCCTGAATCTTCTCAGAACACACTCTATTATATCTTCGTACAGTTGAGTACTACTTTCTGGAAAAATGCCATGACATTCTTCACACAAAAGACAAAGAAGTGCAGTGTTTAAAGGATTTGCCGTCATGTCTTGTAAGCTTTCATCAACGCTCAGCTTGATCAGCAACTTTTGAGCAAGATCCTTCATGTTTTTGAAATACTTAAGGATGAACTTTCGTGCATCGTCTTCAGTAAATCCTTGAATCTCTAATATGGTGTCACAGTATCTTCTTACCTCCATTCCAGCCTCGTGGCGCGATGTTGCAACTAAGTGACATTTTGGTAGTACTCTTCCCTGAATTATTTCTGAAAACTCTGGGAGTTTACCGGAGGGTAACTCATCCAGCCCATCTAGTACCAGCAAAACGCTTGACTGATTCTGGCGAATAAACGTGAAGAATTTCTCTCTGATGTCCTCTTGGATATCTCGGGGAAAAAGTTGATCGTCAATGGCCTCCCAAAAGTCAGACTTGATATCTCGACATTTCAGTAACAATACGGTTTCGAATTGTTGAAAACAACCGTCTGCTTCTGGCTTTCCTGTAGCCCAGTCGTAGAGAAGCTTTTTGCAGTACGTTGTCTTTCCCATACCAGGCTTCCCCTCAATCAGTACTGTTCTTGGTTGTAGACATTCTTCATGTGGTTTGAAGATAGCCGACATGTTAACGACTTTGTCAGTGGCTATTCCTCTTGTTTTCTTCTTGCCTATCACTTTCAGCCTCGTATAAATATCATTAAGCTGAAAGTGAAACTCCTCACACCAAGGAAACGGTGACAGCCATCCCTCGCGTGTTTTGTACAGTTGGCGAATTCCCTCAATTAGCTCAGATGGATCAAAAGGATCTACAAGTAAAATAACATGAAAGAGGTTTTTAGCAAATACTGGCGTGGTAAAATCACAATTCTATTCAACGGGGTCTTTTGGATTTGGGTTAAGTAGCTCTCGCCTCACTGACTAATAAGAAAAAAAAACATGTAAATGGAATAAGTGACATGGATTTCCTAATATAATGGTCTTCGTTAGAACTATTGTAATGACATGGACACCTGATTGAAGTTAGAAAGTTTAGAAATACTATTTTGTGTTGTATCTGGCTTTTATATGTACTTTTTTTTCCTAGTGGTTTACCAGTTACTAGCAGTGAACATCTGATTCCCTTTACTAGTATTGTTGTTGAACTCCAGAATTTTGTGTCGCATGTATTTCGACGTAGTTAATTACAGGATTTATGCCAGTCTTAGTTTTAGTTCCCCCCGCCCCCCCAAAAAAAACCCTGAGGACGCAATGGCCTCATGTTTAGTGCATTCCTCACTGGATCTAGCCGTCTGGGTTCGAGCGTTGGCCGGGGACATTGTGTTGTGTTCTTGAGCACTTTACTTTCACCCAGTTGTGAAATGGGAACCAGTGAATTTAATGCTGGGGTAACACTGCGATCGAATAGCATCCATTGAGGGGGTGGAGAAATATTGCTACTCGCTTTATGCTACAGACGCAGGGATAAGCTCCGGCCTGATTGGTCAGTTGTCTCATATAGGGCCGTAACCTTTGTACCTTATTTTGTTTTGTTGTAAACAACAAATGTATTGCTGTAACCAACGGTTTCAAACTGTGTTCTTTAATATCTGTTAATACACATGTGCGTTGGAAATCTATAGTAAAAACACAGCAGTCAATGTTCGTCGTGTCTCATGCAAAATCAATTAGTGATAGTTTCATTTTATGATTGTTCAATTACTGAATTGGCTAATTTCGCCAAAACAACCGAGTCTTTTGTTAACTTGATTTGAAACTATCTTAAAAAGGAAAAAACAAGCAACATTACAACAAAACGCTGCGAGTGCCCTGAACTATACCTTGAAAGAAATACATTTCTGAGTCTTCAATTTACTGTTTTGATCGCGTTTTTTTTTACGCCACACAACTAACCTTCAACCTTTGTTTCTTGTCTTGATACTGACAGCTTGTCACTGATATTTTCTATTTCACTTCTCATCTTCTTGAGCTCATCTCTGTACCGTCCTGATGATTACAAACGTTTAGCACTCTTTAATTTCAGGTATTAGGTCGAAAGAAATTTAAGGGGTGGCTTCTGATAGAAACCTTGTTTTTATAGTAGCGCCCCAATCATTACCATTTGCTGAAAGGTTTTTAAATGATTAACGCTGCTTCGTGACCCAAATTTGATTGAGAAATAAAACGAGCGGTTCCGAACGGAAAGTGCGAAGTCAGCAAACTTTACTTAATGGCAGCAATAAGGCTAATATCTATAATGCTACATAATGATGAATAGTTAAACTACAGAGATCGTGTCCATGAAAAATAGTGACTTGGATATAAGCTAAAAACTATATTTGTGCTCAACAAATAATTGTTGTTGTGGATCTGTTGTTAACGCTTAAGTCAGCTGAAACGTTTATATAAATAATACTAAACGAATTCCTCCAGAAGAGAAGGCTAACTTTAAGTAGTAGATAAAATATGAGCGGGAGATCTGTATGGGCGTTTACAATGGCGAGCCGATAGGCGAGCCATTGTAAACGTTCATACAGATCTCACGCGAATATTTTATCCTACTTGGGAAATGAATACATTAAATTGAATGCAAAGTATTGTTATGGGATTCGTTCATTGGACATGCATGCCAGAATGCCATACACATCGGACGCAAATATTTTCACCTACTTGCGAAAGGAAAACAATAAATTGAATGCAAAGTATTGTTTTGTGACATGGACGCCAAAATGCTGTACGTCCCACAGGAGACAGTGCATGAGACAATAATAGAAATATTCTAAATTTTCAGTCACTGCCAAATCGCCAGTATGGCAACAGTTCGTTTTCGTCCGCCGAAAACTGAAAAGGAAGAAATTTTGTTATTGTCTGAAACCGTACCTAAAAACACCAAGTACAATACAAAATGGGCGGTGAACGTTTTTACTGCCTGGCAGAATACGAGAATGAACAAAAAAGCGCAGTTGGAAACATCTGGAGGCAACGGACTTGAGTCGACCAATGTCGAGGACTTGTCAGTCCCACTCGAGCACATGTCCGCCGACAGTTTAAACTTCTGGCTCTGCAAATTCATTTGTGAAGTTGCGAAGCAAACCGGGGAACGCTACCCTCCTAAGACGCTGTACCTACTTGTTTGCGGCATTAATCGCCATTTGGGAAACGTACAAGGAGAAAAGGCGTTTAACATAATGGAGAAAAGTGACAGGAGGTAAAACGACATTCTTTGAAGCAATATTTCATCGCATTAAATTCTATGATGAAAATATGTCCATTTTGTTATTCATTTTAATCAGTAGAGATCTGTATCAAAAGTTTATGAATACTAATTAGCTGAGCAGGAGTTTGTATCAAAAGTTAATTCTACTGTTTAATAATTCATCAACCCCAGCCTTTCCCTGCTACCTATTCAATCCCTCCCCGAGCTTTCAGACAGTTGATTTGTATTGGGGTTTACAGTTGTGTACATGTGATCTGAATATTGTGCTGGGATTGGTTTGCACGCTCATGAATAATTAATGAATTTTACAATATGCAATACATCTGTTTGAGCTAACGATATTTCTATACCGTAAAAGAGAAAGTCCATTTTAAACTTGTCCACAGTGTTTCATAGCGCAGTTCGTTTGTTTATTTGTATTCAGGAAAACCTTTGATACCGTCCTTCTTGCAACCCGAAGGACGATATTATTACTTTTAAGTCATTATTACCCTCTCGACCATCCGTCAAGTCTTCTTGATACTTATTCCTCACCATTTTGATTTCTTTAAAGGTTTGTTTTGGTTATAAGTACAGCCGGAATATTGCAGTCTAAAAGACACCCACGACACACGACCCCATCTTTATTTTCAATGTTGTGATCCAAAAAAGAAATTCCCCCTACTTCCTAGAAGATGTCTATACATATACACATTTTATTTGGTAGTCTAGTGTAGTGTATCGTAGTGTAGTGAATTCTTGTAATAGAGTAGTTTGTTATTTGTAAACTGTAAAAGCAAATACAAATCAAATACAAAAAAAATGTCGTCATATTGGGTCCAGCTGACGAAAATATTAACATCCGATGGCCAAGTTTTCGATTAGGAACTAGCCTTTCCCTTGCTTGGAGTATCTTTCCCAACATTATAACCTAAATAGTAATTTGCACTAAATACTGACACAATGATCGACAATACTGGAAAATTCTTGACAGGACGATAACCACGCAAACCCCACGGTGTATGCGTTGGTTACACTCCGCCTGCGAAGAATTCAATCAGACTCACGGATTTACAACACAAAATAAGAAGTGTCTCTGTACTAAAGAGTGCAACAGAAATCTGACCGATTTTCATTCATTGATTAAATAAGCCATTACCGATTTTACCTTTTGCCTCGCTTTCAAAATGAGTCTTTGTGGAAAACCTTTTATACGAAAAAGAGTGTGATTTGTATGAAAATGAACCTGTAGCATTTTCATCGGAATGGTTTTAGAACAAGATTCCTTTTGACACAGAGGCAAGAGGCAACTCGGCAATGGCCTGTTACACTTTCATCGAGAAAGACGCAAGGCCAATCACATTTTAAGGGTCGTTGATGTAAAATTAACATACATGTGGTACTTCAAGTTACGTATGACGGACCAACCAGCAATTCGCTTTTGCCGTCTCTCCTACAACTGACCTTCATCTTTGTTCTCTTCCAATGAGGCCGTCAAGGTGTCCAGTCTTTGCTTCATTTCTTTCATTTCACTGTTCATCTGCTGTAATTTGTCGCTGACGTTTTCTGAAGTTAAAAATGTACTTTTGTCTAAGTCCAATTAAACATATTTGGTGCAAAAAAATACAAATCGGTTTAAAGCTCGAGTTACGTATCTGATACATGGAGCCGAGATGAATGTTTACCACAAACTTTAGAATATTAAACGGCAAAAAGGGGGTTTTATTTCACAATTAGACTTCGAGTCCTACGTTTCTCACAACAAGCCTCGAGTCCAATATCGTAGATAATAAAAAGTAGGAACAAAAGGTCTTTCTGTACGTGTGTTAAAATAACCAAGTAGTCATTTAGTTTAAACCCCCTGTAGTGTTTTTGTGGCGCTGAAGGATATAAGGCGACGATAGGTTGACGACTGTTACGCCGCACAATGTAATAACATTGATGATAGATGTAATAAAGTATTCAACGAAAAACGTAACAACTTTTTGTCGCAAAATGTAAAAAGGCTTCTAACCCTTAATGTAATGACGCAAAATGTGATTCTCTTGAATATCATGTATGATACTTCAAAATCAGTTACGTTAATCCAACGTATACAGGTTACATGACTTGAATAACAGGTTTCCAGGGTTTCTTCTCAGCTCTTAAAGGCAAGGCCATAGCTAGGAAGAGGAAAACCGAGACATTTTCCTCGTCTAAATTTTATCCCCAAATTCTTTTAAAAAGTACTGTTAGTTGGAAAAGTAATTTCCAGGGAATATTTGCCATCGATTGAGGAAATATTAAAACAGTGAGTGAATTAGAGGCAAACATTAACAAACTCTGTTTAAGGACGTTCGCGCTAATTTTATCTCCGCCTCCTTACAGCGCTCTAAAATTCATACGCCACGTCATACATCGATGCGCGCGCTAAGTAATAAACTAAGCAAATGATAGGGCAGATGATCATTGCTATAACATTGCCTGGATTTCACGATCTTGGACGTTCGGTGACCCCTATTTTTCTTTTGATGGATCATGTTCTCTACCGATTCTACTTTTAGCAAAAAAATGAAGAAAATCTATCGATTAGAAGTTCGATTTTGTTGGCAAAGTGCACCAGCCAATTCCATTATTCTTAGCTCTTCCCGCGGTTTCAAATGCCTTTTGAAGGGTTAAGGTTTGAGAAAACGTTGGCAATATTTGGATTTATTTACGCAACAGACCCACTTCTTCAAAATATGGCTGAGATCGTTTGCTTCCGTTGACTCGTCTTCAAAATTTTTAACTATAAACCTCTGTAGGCCATGCTGAATTATGTGAGCCAATTTTTCAAAATCAGGGTAGTTTTCCACACGCTTTATCTCAGAAACGAAGTCGGAGACCCCCAGTTGTTTTGGCATTTCTGACACAAGTAAACAGTAAACACATTATCTGACTGCAGTGACAACTTTAAAAAAATCTATCGACTGAAAAAGTTTCGCGCGAAACTCCTTCAATGGATTAAAGAAGATCTTTGTGATTCATAGATAGCCATACCCGACCTTTCTAAACTTGTAAATTCCGTCCTTATGTACAAAGTGAAACTCATCATTTATATGAAGGGGGAGGGGAAGGGAAATGTTTAGTATGTTTTATTACAAAACAACCCTTGCTTACCAAAATAAAGAAAGGCTCCACCTTCACCTCCAAAAATGCCTTATTTTTCAGTAATGCCACCCCTCCCCCCACCCCCTATCTTCAGCTTCCGGCCATCCCTACCCAACTGCTTTTCTTGTCTTTTTGCATTGTACTTCAGTTATCGCTGTATTAATTAAGTCATTTAACTTTGTTTCATAACTGACTTACTGTGTTTCACTTATTTTTAGCTACAATCTGCAAGGTTTTCTATTAGCTTAAGGTTTTTTGTTTTTATTAGATAACTTGTGTTATTTACGTACTTATCTTGCGCCGCACCCACTAGTTTTCCAGCTATTGGCGGAGCAAACTATATCTCACATTCTGCATTTTTGTACAAAGAATAAACAATTAATTAAGTGCGCCTTTTTTGCTTTTTGCCATGCGCACTTCGACTGTAGACCTCTGATTTAGGAATTTGACTTCACGTGCTGACCTGTATTACAGTTAGTATTACTACACTTTGCGTTACTACATTATGTGTTAAAAAAAGTTGTTACATTTTGCGTTAAAAAGTACTTACATTTTGCGGCGATTGTTATTACATATTGCATCACTACTACTATATGCAGCGTAACAACGACCTTGAAAGATCGCGACAAAGAAACATTGGTCCGACGAGACATCCGATCAAAATAATGCTGAAGTTCGCCAGATTACGAAGTAAACGTTTGCACACCTGTTCATCTGATAGCGTAACCTTTCTTGGAATTGCAAACTTGTGTTTATCTTTGTAAGTCTCTACACCAACTGACCTTCATCTTTGTTCTCTTCCAACGAGGCCGTCAAGGTGTCCAGTCTTTCCTTTATCTCTCTCATTTCCCCTCTGATGTTGTTTTCCATTTCACTTTTCATCTGTTCTAATTTGTCCCTGATGCTTTCTGAAAATTAAAATTTATTCGCGCTTACGTTATTTAGACTTTATCTGAGCAATTAATGCCAAAGATATGCACTAAGCCGGCATGATATTTTAGCAATAAACTTAAGAAGCAACTATATGGGTGAAAGTGATAGCTTTTATTTAACAATATAGACTTCGAAACCTATACTTCTTTCGGCAAGCCTCGAGTCGACTACAATAATTAACAATTATTAAAAACTGGATCATTGGATAATGCAATTCGAGAGTTTTCATTGGCTAAGCCATCATGGTATATGAGCCATTATATCATCTACAAAAATGGCGAGCGTATTCATGATTTTTTGGGCCTTTTTGTTTTTATTGTAGTCTAGTTTTCTATATTTTGGGGGCGTTTTTAATAAAACAATTATTCCACTCGCGCTTTTTGGATATGAGATGATTATAGCCAACGAGGCGCGTAGCGCCTCGTTGGCTACCTATCATCTCATATCCAACGAGCGCTCATGGAATAATTGTTTTAGTATAATTTACGAGCTGAACAACAGAGAATAAGGGAATAAAACATACAAAAGCCGGACCCAATTGTTGGTTTGCATACACGTATGCATCTATGTGGTCTTAACAAGAAGCTTACATGTAAGCTTACATCGATTGTGAATCAGTTTACTCATCGAGTTTGGCAGTAAAACACTCAAGCAAAACACTACGAAAAATAAATTCTTCCGATACCTTTGTTTTATCGCTGTTGACTTCATCCGCAGTTGTTATCATTGTCTCAAAATGAGTACCTTTAGTCTGGAGAAAAACAGATTTCGGTCAATCGATCCGACCTGCTGGCAATCAACGTAATCAATGCAGTTACGATTCTTAACTGCCTTGAACACGAGTTCTTGAAAGGATTTTCGGTCCAAGGATGACAGCAGTCATTGTGAAAATTCTCCATCCTTTCAAATATCCTGGACTTAGAGTGAGAACTTGCGAATAGATGAAAAATTCATTCACCAACTGCCCGCCATGTTTTATCACAGTGTAATACACAGCTTAGGCTTCTTCATTTGCTTTATGATATAGATTTTACGCGCGCAAAACAATAAAACAGGCTTTTTCTATGTTTTATACTCTGATAAAACATAGGCTTTTAACCAATCAGAGCGCGCCCAGGGTCCTATCTATGTTATAAAGCGTCATATAAGGAACCGCTCGACCAATCAGATTGCTGGAAACTCTTTGTTCAGCTCTGAAATTATACTGATTAACAAATAAAGAAGCCTAAGCCATGTATTACACTGTGATAAAACACGATGGTCATTTGAGAACACGAGTGACATGGACAAAACACCAGACGCAGGCGAGTGTTTTCTACATTTCTTGAGTGTTCTCAAATGACCGGAGTGTTTTATCACACTGTAATACACGGCTTAGGCTTTTTCATTTGCTTTAAAATATAGATTTTACACGTGCGAAACAGTAATACACGCTTTTTCTATGTTTTATTCTCTGATAAAACATGGGTTTTTGACCAACTAGAGCTCGCGCAGGGTCCTATCTATATTATAATAGCTAATATAAGAAACTAAGACCAGAAAGTCTTAGTGTTTTAGGATAACGTAGTAGTCGTTTTCTTTCAACTTAGTCAGTGATCATGACAATAGCGAGCGTGAACCCTAAATCGTCTTCGTTGCCGAACTGAAGTAAATAGTAAATTGTGTTGATAAAGAGAAAGAAGAAAGTTCAAAGATTTGTAGTTTATTGTTGGTCACTTTTAACAACGTAATATCCTTCAATTGCTTTTTTACACTTTTGGCCTTATCTACAAAGTAACTTCCCTAATTCAGAATCAATTACCCCAAGACCGTCGAATATAATACTTAGTACCTGTATAAAAGCAGGATGATAAAGTTCATATTACCTTCCATCTCTTCAAGTTTCTCCTTGATGCTGTCATCATCTTTCTTCCATTGTTTCATGAGTTCACGATAATGTTCCTCCATATCAGGATCCATGGTATCATGCTCAAGATTGTCGATGTATCCTCGAAAGCTTGTTCCTCCCAATCTTACCAGGGCCTCACGGATTTCATGCCAGTAAGCATTAAAAGTTACATCATCAACAGAGGCTTGATTGGCATGGCCGTATACAGTGTTCCTGTAATACTTCACTCGGGCGATGTCATCTGCGGTGCTTGTGTCTGTTGATGGGGGAAGATTATCCCAACCAGTAGCAGGAGGACTGAACCCACAAATATTTCTTAGCAGCACCGTTAGAAGTGTGATATCGAAGCTTGCTGATGTCACACGTGAATGAACAGGATACAGCTTTCCCCACTGTGTAGCATTAAGCACTTTCTTCACGTTCTTCTTTCCAATACGACCAGTATAAAGTGGCTCTAGTGTAGGTTTATAAGTTAATAAAACTCCATGCAGAGTCGATGGAGGATATTTTTTATCAAATGTGTCCCTCAGTGCCTGAGATCCCACGTCCACCAACAGACGGCACAGCCTCGCATAATTAGTCGTCTCTTTAGAGGACGCAAATGGCGATGCAGGAGGCGCCATGGATGGGCGACCAAAGAAACCTATAACGGTATTATTTTAGTTCTTACATTAATTTAAATTGCTAACACATGACAAGTGAACTAAACAGCACTATAGGCTTAAAATCAATTATGAGTACAATAGACTTTTTTCTGCGGAACAAATACGACTAATATAAAGTAGTGAACAGTGAAACCTCTACTCGGGGCCGGATCTAGCCTAGTGACGGAGAGGTGGTCTGCGTCGTAATAGAAGTTTGTTTTGTTTGTACAAAATGGTAACATTCCACAGTTTCTGGATGATAATCCTCCAGATTATTATCTAAACTATCGTGGATTCATGGGAAACTTTAATATCGTTTGCAACCTATACGCTCAACACAATAGACTTTCCTGTATTCTCAATAGAATAGATTTTTCAGTCGACACGCGCACTTTCAAAGGCATGATCATTATATCATTGGATTTACGTAAGACACTTTTTACGGAAATGGATCACGTGTCCACTAATAAAGGTGGTCTGCTCAATCGGGAGTTTCCTAATACACAAGGGTTGTAATAAGCTAGTTTTGTGACCTCTAAATGATCTAAAAATGGCTATTGCTTCTCTGATATACTTTAATTACAGCATTGTACACTAAGATTAATACGTTTTTATCCTTATGAGCACTGTACTGAAGCATATGAAAATTTCATTGTAAATATAGAACACTCATTTCCAATGAGACAAATATCCCTTACCGTCAGTAAAACACTGTTTTCTTAGAGGCTCTCAATCGTCGAGAAATAAGATTGTCTAAGATTGTCTAAAAGAAAAATATTACAAATCGCACCAGGAGTAATGCATATTCACTAAAGAAATGTGAGCAACAAATATCAAGCACAAAACACATTAGAAACATAATGACTACTTGTGCGCAATCAGTTCACTTCTGTAGAATACACATGCAAGGGCGTAGCCAGGGGGGGTCCTGGGGTGCCCGTGACCCCCCCTTTGTAAGCCTTTTTGTAAGCAAACAACCTACAATATTCAGGAGATAATCTGGTGAGTAACCTCTGTATGACTCAGTGTGACCCCCCCTTTGAAAAATCCTGGCTACGCCTATGCACATGTCATGGATAAAGTATTCAGTTTCAACCTTTAAGAAAATATTCATGGAGTATACCAAATAACATCTTTTGTAAATAACACACACCTTTTATGGAAGTTTTCATTAAAGTCTGCTGGCCACCAAAAGTTAGACCTGTCTCTAGATAGGGAAGGTGACTATTGATATTCCTAAAAAGAAAGATAACTGAAAGTTACACAATGGCAGGGTTGGAATCCCGAGGGGTATGTGCAAGGGTAGGGAAATCTGGTTTTTTTTAGGTATTTAAAAGGACATTTAATTAAAATTTTTTGCACAAATGCACCTCGTGGCTGTATCATTGATAATATTAACCACTATATGAAAAAGACAAGAAGGCTCTCTCCTCTTCTGCAGATTTATTCATAAGACAGACCAGTTGCAGCAGTTACAGTGTTCTTTAGCAGGTATGTGAAAGGGGCACTTTTCTTAATAAAAGGTGTATACAAAAGGGAAAAGAGGTTGGGGGGTCAGTGGGTGGGTTGGAATATAAAACATTTACAGTGCATCAAGTATGAGGGTTATATATGTTATGACAAACTAATTACCTCATCTGATATTCCCCTGAACAATCATAAAGGAATATAAATGTTCCAGGAGTACATGTACAGTGGACACTTATTTCTGAAATGAATGACACTCATTAAGTATTATACATTTTGTAACAGGTGAGTTAATCTACATGACACGAGCATGGGAGTTCCCGACAGAAATCAAACCCATGACCTCCCGAACACCGGGTGGGTGCTCTATCCACTGAGCTACGAGAACCATGGAGACCAAGGTCATTTTAACTGAGTTCATATATGATAGGCGTCCTACATACTGCTAGGATTAGCACTGTCGAAGTCACCATGAGTAGTGATAAGTGAATAAAGATTGTGAATTTTGTGTTCAGTAATAAATGTCACAGGTGAGTTAATCTACATGACACAAGCATGGTCATAATATATGAACTCAGTTAAAATGACCTTGCCCTCCATGTGTTCTCGTAGCTCAGTGGACAGAACAACAACAGCTACCATCAGCAACAGGAAGACCAAGATGTACCTTAAAACATGTACCAAAACTAAAGTAAGAATAACCAACACCAAGGTGTTACTTGCACTATTTATACCAAAACTAACAGCAGCAACATCAACACCAGGGTACAAACGTACCTACACCATATATATATAACCACTAACATTAGCATCACTTAACATGCAGGAATACTACATACAACAAAACAAACAGCATCAGCGAAAGCACTTCCAGAACTGTCAGGAACAGCAACACTATAATGACCATGCTCATCACCAGGAGCTAGTCTGAAGCATCATCAGACCATGATAACACTTAAACATCCACCCTGACCATGATCTACACCATCACAAGCAATTACACTGGAGCGCCTACGTGACCATCACTACACTACTTCCACCGCCAACTAGAATACCTCAACCATATGCAGCACCACTACCAATAGTGCCACCAAATACAAAATTACTTATGCATAAGTACCAGAAATACTACCAGTACATGCACCAAAACTACTACTAGATCCTAACCTACAGCACTAACATCAGACACATCAACACCTGCAGGGTGTAATCAGCAACACCAAAACCAGGGTGAACATTAACCACCTACACAACCACTAACATCAGTGACATCAACATGAAGGCATACCTACACAATCTATACAATACAATCTTTAACATGAGCAACACCATAACTTGGGTGTATACTGACCATTGATAGAACCATTAACATCAGCCACATCAACACAAGGGTGTACCTACTCCATCATGCAACCACCGATATGAGCCACAACAATGCCAGGGTGTACATTAACCATCTATCAAAGCACTGATATCAGACTCACCAACACTATAGGCTGTATCCATACAACCACTTACATAAGCATCACAACATGCATGAGCACTACTTTCAACAAAACAAACAACATCATTACCCTGCAGCTGCTGCAAACAGCAATACTACAATGACCATGATCATAACTTGGAGCTAACCTGAAGCATTATTAGCCCATGATTACACCTGAGACACCATCCTGATCATCACCTGCACCATCTAAAGCAACTACACCTCACATCCTACATGACCAACAGGTCACTACTAATTCCACCATCAACTAGAATACCTCTACCATATACAACACCACAACCAATAGTACCACCACCTGTAATCACTACCATATCCACCAAAACTACTACCATGCAGTATATGCACCACCACTACCACCAGCTCTTAACCTGCAGCACCATTACGTTACGCTTCCCACCTGCATCATAACCATCAGCACTAACACCAACACCAAAAAGAACACCAGCAGCACAGGAAACATGACCAGCAGCAGCAACACCAAAGGCATTTACCACTGAAACCATATTTTTACACCATCACCCCCTGCACTACAAAAGCAAAACAACTTGCTCCACCACTATCAAAACATTCACCACTAACACCAGCAGCAGAAGCACCAGGCAACTCAAGTAACCATTAGTTAACACAATCACCATGAAGACCAATTGACCACCACTGCCATCTTCCTCTACAAAAAGACGAGAGAATGGAAATAAATAAGAAGAGATTTTGTTTGTTTTTCAAACACTACCTACCTGATAAATTAGGCAAACTTTGCTCTCAAAGGTCATCGATCAGTAAAGCAAAGGAATGGCTCCTAAAATAAACAACAAATGATTTAAGTGTGACAAACAGGTAACATAAATGGTGTAACTACATTAACAACACTAGGGTGTAACTACATGGTGTGTACAATGACTGGCATCAACTGCACCAATACTAGTGTGTACCTCTGCATTCTCTACAACCATATTGACGTCAGTGACACCAACAGCAAGGTCTACCCTTGCCACCTATATAACTAATGACAAAAATTATTCAGTAATACCAACACCATGGTATACTTACACCATCTATACAACCAGTAACATCCACCAATCCAACACTAGGGTGTATCTACACCATCTATACAAACATTGGCATCAGGGGCACTAATACCAGGATGAACTTTTAAAATCTGCACGATAAGTAACATCAGCTTCATCAAAACCAGGGTGTACCTTACCCATTTATACAACTACTGATATCAGCAACACCAACAATGGGGAGTACCATACAACCACTGACACAATCTACGCCAACAAAAAAGTGTAACTACATATTCTATACTAATACATGTAATACACTATATCACTAATATCAGCAACAACCACACCGGGGTGTAGCTTAAAAAGCTATAAAACCACTGACACCAGCGACCCCGACATCAGGGTGTACCTACAATGCACACCATCTCTACCACTGCTAACATCAGCATCACCAACACTAGGGTGTACTTTCACAATCTATACAACCAATGACATCAGCACCATTAAAACCAGCGTGTACATACTCCATCTATACAATTGCCACTTACACCTCCCACAACCACACCAGGGTGTAGCTAAACCATCTGAACAACCACTGACATAAGCCACACCAAGACTAGGGTGTGCCTTGAGTTTTAATGATCACCATATACACAAAACAAAGCAGCAAAAAACATTTGTATTAGAGGAAAAGTAATAATTTGGTTAACTTTTAAACCTGGGTTATTGTTAACCGGCTTTGACACAATCCTGCTCTGTTTTCAACAAGTTAACTAGTGACATGAGCCCACAATCCAAATTGAAAACCAGCACTTCGTCAGCAGTCAACTTCAAAAAAACATGCACCCTTGATGAGCTCTAAACCTGAGCCTGCAAAAATGGTCACGTGATATTGGTCAGCAGATCTCTTGATATGACAACTGTCAATTAAACATGATAGGAGCTTTTAATATCAGATATATGCTGTAATCTAAGACTGCATGACTTGGTATTAGCTGGATGGCCGCCATATTGCGTGCGTCCTTGTTGTTATCATCATTGGGCATACCCACCCATGAGCCACGCCGCTAGCCATGTTGACCCTAAAAAAAGAGCTGCATGGGTTCCTATTTCTTTGCATACATGTGGTTCTGTTTCTATAAATATGGTGCTCTGCTTGGCGGCCCATCGGTGCGCCAGAGCTCCGCTTTAAAACCACTAACATTAGCTCACAAACACAAGGGTATACCTACACCATCTATACAACCACTGTCGTCAGAAAAACTAACAGTGTAACTAAACCCAGTTAAGGCCACTACCCTCAGCACACCAACACCAGGGTGTTACCTTCATCAAGTATACAGAGATCAACATTAGCATCACAAAATGCATGAGCATGCACTTCTTCCAACAAAACAACAACACCAGCACCAGCACTTTCAGACCTACTGGTGACAGCAACAGTATTATGCCCGAAGCATCATCAGACCGTGATTACATGCACACCTGAACCACCATTCTGACCATCACCTGCACCATCACAAGAAAGTTCGCCTGACCACGTACATGACCACTTCCATCAGCATCACTACTACTTGCACCATCAACTAGAATACCTCTACCATATACAGCACAACTACCAGAAGTACCACCATATGCAAATCACTATCATCACCACCAAAAATACTACCAGTACATGCACCACCACTACCACTAGGTATAGTTGCAACATCACTTCCAATACTACCACCTTGTGCAAAATCATTAGCATAAATAGGCACCAAAA
>JAHPZR010002579.1:0-72500 GCA_019787425.1 Platygyra sinensis
TGCACGGATCCGTGTAAACACCACTGCAACAGAATTTGCACGGATCCATGTAAACAGGCGATCCAGGAACAAAATTCGTCCGTGCAAAAATTTGTCCGGACCCGTGTAAACGAGGCCTCAGTGACAAAGTCCATACCAGTCTGATTGAAGACTGCGTTGCGTGACGGCACCAGTTTCCGTAGACTCACAAGTTTAATAGGACTAAAAAATTTACATCAGCTTTCAAATTTCGTGCTAAATATTGTCACATTGACTTGTAATGTTTAAGCGCAAAAGCTAATTTGTAAAAGTATATTTTTCTCGAACATTATTCTAAGCAGGAAGCTCAAATATAACTGAGTAAACATTTGCAATCGCGTGCTCGTTGATCGCGTAAACAAACTCCGTGCGACTGATTCGAGTATTTCCCCTGGCCTGATTAACAAAGTACACAGTATTTACATTTCCGTTCCCTGGTTCAGGTTCACTCTTATGGATCTTTCCTTCAGAGTACTCTTCCACTGATTCCAAATAATATTCGGCCGGATACTACTGACCTTCTCTGTCGCAATTGGAACTAAATCCACAAATGCAATCAAATACAGCCCGGGGATTTAATACAGCTGTTTTCAGTGAACATCCCAAAGCCTAGGCGATCGTGATTGTGAACAATAAAATACACAATCTCATCGTGAGCTCGAACGAAAGTTTAAATAACATCATACTGGAAAGGACTATTGAATATAATACTACTCAGCCTCAAACTTCCACGGCGAAAGAATGAGATCGAGAGCACATTGAAAGAAGGACCAAAGTCTACATTGCCTGCTCACGTGCTCACATGTTCGTCACATGTCTCACTTACGGTACCAGTTTACTGGCCGTGACATAGTTAATAACTATGCCGTGACATGCCCCTGCAAAACTTAAGCGGGGTGGCCTTTTTTGTGCCCTTACAGGAATGTGGATTTTCCAGCCTATAACCTTACACAGGGCACCTAACTCTCCATAGTCACGCAACAAAATTAGGCTTGCGTTCCACTTCGTCGAACGCGATTAAATAGCGCACTGTACAGCAAACAGTATGTTCCATCTCATGATTTTTTTTTAAATTAAGAATGCATCTCCTTGTAATTTAGACCAATAGTTAAAGTGCACCTAACCCCAAAAACTTTTTTTCGCTAAAACAATAGAGCTTATTTTGTGGAGTAATTAGCCGCAAAAATTTTTCGATTTGGTTAAATCTTTGATTTTCTATGGCTCGTCAAAGTACGTGAAATTGCCGCCATTTTGGTCCACGACCGAGTTTAACGGAGAATGGGTCGAGGGCCGGATGTGACGTCAAATCGAGAACACGGTGATTCTGAGATTCGCATATTTACTTGTTTCTGTGGGAAAGGCTGGAAAAGTTGTTCGAAAAAAATGCTAGCCAGGTGCGCTGTAGTGTGATGCAGCAACACAACAAACTTACAGGAGGTACTCCGCTTCATGCCATATCGTTTTATGGAGAGATGTCCTGAAGAGAAGAAACGTACAAAGTGATGGCTCGATTCGTGCAAAGTGATAGCCGTCTAAGAGTTCGGTGATCTTTCCATCAAGTATTTCAAACCAGATGATCTCGCTCGATGCCTGGATTTTCAGAGAGAGGAAGGGATTTTGCTGACTCAGTGACTTAAGCGAGACGAATTTGGAATAACCGCCCATAGATTCATACAGCCGTTGTTGCATCTGATCTGAGAAACAACAGCAGTCAGTCGGCACAGCCGACAGATAGTTTTGTATTTGCCCACTACTAATCTTAAAACTCCATTTCTGAAGCCATACAGGTTTAATTCCTGGATATCCAGTAACACACTTTAAGGTAACATCAGCACCAATTTCTTCAAGAACAAGATCACTCTTCTTTGAGTCTTGACAACCTTCTAACTCACTTTAATATAATAATAACAACAATAACATTCGCTGATGTTTTGAAGGGAAGCGACGCTACAATTTCCACACTCGCAGGAAAAGAACACAAACATTGTGTCATGGGATAATCATTTTGGTCTACGTTGAACGAATGAAGTTAAAATAATTTGAGAAAGTTAACGGACTTGACTTTTATTTATACGAAAGTATGTTAATGCGAGATCGAAGAATGCGCGAATTTAGTAAATATACGCACCACACGCTACAGTCTCTTTGACTTCTACATATCCTTGCCTTCGGGTCTGTCCATCAGAATTCGTTCGAGTTCTTTGTTAGCATCCACCTCATTTGTCTATCCATTCTTCGTTGGCCAGAGAGTTGTCAGCATATAAATCAGCTCCGCCGTCATCATTTAACTATTCACTTTGCTTTGTTGACAAGTGCGAGTCGTCATTCTCTTCAGCGATATAATAAATTTCGGACTCTTCTGAATCAAAGCTCATTTAAGAATCCGACGAAGTAGAAGATATTGTTGATAAAAACAGAAATCTGTCGACTGTGGAGCCCCCAGCGAAATACTTGTGCGGCAGAAAGGCTTCTGCGCTCACACAGAGTAAAAGGCCCGACTGGGACAGCCGAAGCTTTCGTTCTCGAAGTGACGTCACGGCTTTACTCTCCCCAGACTCCTTATGCTCGGTCGTGAACCATACGAAACTCGGTTTCAAGGGGGCACAGAAATTCGAGGATTGAACCAAATCGAAGAATTTTTGCGGCTAACTACTCCACAAAATAAGCTTTATTGTTTTAGCGAAAAAAATTTTGGGGGTTAGGTGCACTTTAACATCATAAATTGATATTGCCGTAGCTAATATTCAAAATTCGATTTTAATTTATAGCTATCGTAATCGTGAACGTCCGTATTAGCGAACCTCCCCGTCGTGTTGTCAAAACAAAGACAGCAAGTTGTAGAAATGTTATTACGATACATTTATCTTGGTTGCAAATCATTTCTTATAACTAACGATACCTAGATTTAATATAGTAATGAACCTTATTTTTACTTAGATCTCTTCTCTTTTACCAATATATAATAAATACAATGCAAAAATGATCTACCTTGATTAAGTCAACTACTATAATAATAACAATAGCTTCTGACAGTAAAGTTTATCTCATATTGAAAAGGAGTTTCCGCGCTGAAAAAATTTTGGTTTAACGTAGCGATGCATCATAAAGTAAATAGTCTTGAAAAACTACGTAATATACATAACAAACAAAAGCAAGTTTCACATCAACTTGCAGGCCTCTTCCTGTAACGATATTAAGCACAAAAATATCTAAAAATAGAAAGCAATGTTCCCATGAACGTAGACGTTACTGCCTTTAACGACAAACACAAAACAGTCTCAAAGCTGACTTGGGAGGTCTGTTTCATTTCTTAACACTGAGTTAATCTAAATCTTAATATGGCACATGACATTAATGAAATTTGAAATTCCTATCTTGCCCAGTTCCTCTTCAGCCCAAAACAATTGACCACGGCAAAAAAATCGAGCCCTAGAAACTAGGCAAACCTTTGTGTAGAGATGTAAATACGCAAATAAGAAATAACCAAATATTATACTATTAATATGAAATAATTCGGGTCCGGATTTTCTTGTAAATCACATATTGTGCGATATCTTCAGGCGATTCTCTGCGGGCACGGCATTAGTTACTTTTTTCATCATTAACATACGACTTTGCCAGGGAAGGCACTAAACACGAATTGACCACAAACATAACAATAGCTATTGAACTTAAGAAATTTTCGTAATTAATGAACTGTTTGGCTCTATGAGTGTAATATTAAAGGAGAAATTATCATTAAAAACTGCAAAATTTCAAATTGGCGAAAGCATTAATGAGCTGGTGCAATCTTTGTAACATTTGGAGTTTTAAACCCTCGTCACACAAAGAGTATTCGATGCATTGGGCTCAAATTCCTTGGAACAGTTAGTTGTGCGATGCCATATCAATATTCAGAACTGATATTTTACTAGCCTCGTCAAAAACTGTATCCCTTATACTAATTAACAATTATCACCGAAGTGGAGGTAAATATCCACCATTTTCACCGACACTGAGGTGAATAATTGTTTTAGTATATACCACACAAGCTGAATAACTAGCGGCCCAAAGAGTGACTTTATTTGTGACCATATACCGTCAAAAGCCATTTTGTTTTCTTCGGTTGCTCGGAAGTGAATAATACTTCGCTAATCACCTCCGAGCTAAGCCAATCAGCGCGCGCGAAAAGTACCATTCACATGTGCGGTATATACTAATGGAAATTATTTTCAACAAAGACTCCCTATTTTCTCAAGTAAATGGCATTTTGCAAGGTTCCTGTGAGTCATGGTCGAATGATGGTGAACGGGAGGGAAAGGGGGAGGGAGAGGAGAAGAGGAAGGAAAAGAGGGAGGGGAGGAGAAGGTAGAGAGGAGGAGATAAAGGAAGAGGAAAGAGGAAGGAGCTGCAAAAGAATGACGATGAACATAAAAAAAAGAGTGTGACATTGCATGTAATAAAGGTGTAAATATCCAGTCTGTGATATAGGTGCAAACTGACACATAGAGACGGACACAGGTAGTATCAGCAATGGCCACAAGCTAAGGAGGTGCCGGACACAGGCGAGGGATGGTGAGAGAGGGAGGGGGGGGAGGGGGGAGGGGGGAAAAGGGGAAAGGGGGGGAGAGGAAGGGAGAGGGGGGGGACAGGGACAGCGGGAATGGAAGAGGAAAATGGGTGTGGGTTTGTTTTTCCAATCGTGTCTAATCTATCAACGAAAGGGGGCGACGTGTGGACCATCTGTACAAGCCATATGCCGCATACGATGCGACGAGTGAGGTCGCTGCGAGTTGTGTGTGTGCAGAAGGACTCATATGGCATACAATGTGGAAAAACCAAACATAAAAAAAAAACGAGTCACTAGCGAAACTGAAGCTTCACACATGTGAGGACACTGGTCATGACGACGCAAATGACGTGTGCTGTACAGAATGCTCGTAGTGAAACAATGATAGGTGTCGTTATCGTCGTCTGTGTAAAAAAGCAAGTTGATATATGGGAGACACGAACAGAGACAAAGTCACCAATGTAACAATACGTCTAGTGAGCAAGTCTGTTCACAACACAGCATGCTAATCAGGATCTATATTCAGGCTATACACAGTGGAGGGCTCAATACAGGATACTCAATAGCACGAGGTAAAAGAGGATGACAATAGGAGTGCGAGAAACGTGTCACACACAGCGGGTAACTAAGATGATGCCATTGTCCAAATGCATGGTGGATAAACACCATGACATCAATGCACAACCTGGTACTGAAGAGGAAGAAGGAAGAGGTCCGTGTACCTGGAGATACATATCGTGCAGACGGTGGAAAAGCCATGACATAGTTCGCAAAATATAGCAAGTGAATAGTGATGGAGGTGTGGTCGTAGAACGTGTCAGAACGAATCCGCTTAGTGGTACCTTCGAAACTAATCGTTGTAGCAACAAAGTGATTAATACTGGTCGGCCTGCATAAAATACATGGTTAATGACAGTCGCCGAAAGAATGAATAATAAGTAAATGGTATGTCTATGCTACCGAAGCTGGAAAGCGGACAACAACTTGCCGAGAAAAGGTGTTACTATGTATAGTGTACGAAGATCTCCACATGACACAGGGGAGCATGAACAGGGTATGCAATTGCATCTAATGTTACCAGTTGCTGTTCCTCTTGTTATGGCTAAGTAATAGTGTCTGGTGACAAGTGGCATCAATAAGATGACGGAAGCACTACAACGGCAAGAATTATGATAGAAAAAATGGGAACTGTCATTTTTAAGAACAAAGCCACCAGTTGTTTTCTTGGACGTCTCATACCGAAGTGATTCGTTACAAGATACGCTTGGCAACATATGCTCACAAAAAATATCAAGTTGAGTGGCATCTTCTGTGGAGTAGACAACTTGGAACGAGATATTCCTAAGACTTGTAAAGCCAAGCGATAAGAAGTATCTAAAAGATAGCATAGGCAAATAACGAGGATCAGTTTTCCTTTCACTCCATATATCTGATATGGACGGAAAAGTAAAAGCATACCTGCAAAGAACCAAGTGTAAAGAAAACCACAAGAGATCACATCAGAAATTGATCTTATCCACTGCACATTTACTGGAATGGAGTCCTTTGGGTAGAATTCACAGTTGTTTATAAATCTATAGCAAAGATAGGAGATCAACATGTACAAGGAGCCTACAACAGAAGCAGCTACCACTGAAATCAAGACTCCAATGTACATTGATTTACAGGCTGTATAGAGGGCGGATGGTCTGAGTCGCTTCCAAGCCATTTCTGTATCTTGGTCACTCTGGTGGCACCGTGTTTCCTCGTTTTCTTCTGTTGAGCATGCGTCTATCATTCTTACATTAAGACTACTGGTCCCTATGTAGTTAACAAGTGTGGCTTCTCGGTCGCTGTACTCCTGGTAAATGAGCTCATCAACAGGATGATGGTACCATTCAAGACCTGTTCGTTCAAAAAGATCGTAGCCAAAAGACTCTGCTGTGTGTTCGGGTTCCTCCGGGTTAATATGCTCTGTCACTCCTCGTGTAAAACTGACCACAATATGACCAAATACTTCCATTAACGTATTGCTGTTCATTGTTAATCGAAGAGCAGGTCTGCTGAATGCTGCGCAACTTTATCGGCTCAGTAAGAGATGACTATAGCCTGTTTTAAGGAGACAGTTAAGATTCCATGACCATCCACAGTTTATACAGAATCGTCTTTGTTGTTCGATTTCCTTAACGTTTCCGCTCTCAGTAGTTTCAAACCTATACTACAATGATATAAAGCACCAGTTTCTGTTTCGGCATCCCAAATTAAAGGGCACACCATTAAGGTGAACTGATTTCAGTTGAACAGCTTTTCAGTGGTCGCTCTCAGGATTATCAGCAAAGTAATCCCTTAAAATCTCTAGTGGCTAACAGTAATGTACAGCAAACAGTTTCTTCCGCGTTGTGTTTCTGATTTTGACCAATAGATTACATCGTAAAGTTGATATTGGCGCATGTTGTAGCTAATATTCGAAAGAGGACATGAATAATTTCTATTGTTATACCGTTAACTTCCGAAGTAGCGAGCCTCTCCGCCAAAACAAAATAACTATGATTGAAAATACGTTTTGAAAGAAGCAGCGCGTAAAACTGAAGTGGAACCCAATAAATCCTTAGTGAGGTTGTTAACTATGACAGGTGCTTTTAAATTTAGCCAACAAATAAAGAAGCCTCGACTGTGCTCTGTTCTGTTGTAAAGCAGGCAGGAAGCGGTAGAGCACGAAAGAAGTGTGGGGGAAAACACTCGACTGCAGTCGAGTGTTTTCCCCCGGGGGGGGGGGTACTCCCTATAATGGCCCTTACGGGGAGTCTCCGCCGAAAGGGGTACCTTTTTCAGGCTTCAGGTATATAAAAGGGTAGGGATTTCATGAGTTGAGGTATGCAAAAGGGTAGGGAAATCGGTTGTTTTACAACGTGAACTGAATGAATAACACCAGGAGCCCTGATAACACTTGTCGTTTGCTTAACATTTCTTCTGGTAATGCTTGATATTTTCCCGTAATATTGTTCCTTAACTTCGTTTCAAGGGCTTAGAAAGGAGGTGCTTTGTTCTAAAGTAGGTATGTGAAAGGTGAACCTTTTCTCAATAAAAGGTATATAAAAGGGGTACCTTTTCTGCCAAAATGGTAAATAAAAGGGTAAGAGTTGGAGCTCGGGGGGGAGCCTCCTCGTATTAAAAACTTTCTTAAGTACTCCCCCCCGGGGGGTTTCCCTTCTTCCTGAGTGCTCTACCGCTTCCTTTATCGGCTTAGTAAGGGGTGTTCATAGCATTTCTTGGGGAGACAGTTAAGATTCCATGACCATCCGCAGACTACTAACAGCATCGTTTACGTTGTTTGACTTCCTCACCGTTTCCGCTCTCAGTAGTTTCAAACCTATACTACAATATTATAAAGCACCAGTTTCTGTTTCCACATCCGAAAGAAAACACCAGGAAGGTGAATTGATTTCAGTTGAACAGCTTTTCGGTGGTCGCTCTAATTATCAGCAAAATAATCCCTTAAAATCTCTAGTGGCTAACAGTAATGTACAGCAAACAGTTTCTCCCGCGTTGTGTTTCTGATTTTGACCAATAGATTACATCGTAAAGTTGATATTGGCGCATGTTGTAGCTAATATTCAAAAGAGGACATGAATAATTTCTATTGTCACACCGTTAACTTCCGAAGTAGCGAGCCTCTCCGCCAAAACAAAATAACTATGATTGAAAATACGTTTTGAAAGAAGCAGCGCGTAAAACTGAAGTGGACCCCAATAAATTCTTAGTTAGGTTGTTAATTATGACAGGTGCTTTTAAATTTAGCCAACAAATAAAGAAGCCTCGACTGTGCTCTGTTCTGTTGTAGAGCAGGCAGGAAGCGGTAGGGCACGAAAGAAGTGTGTTTTTGAATACCGTTAAATTCCGTAATAGCAAACCTTTCCGTCGAAAACAGAATTGTCAAAAATAATTGTTAAATAAAGTGGAACCCAGTAAATTCTTAGTTAGGTTGTTAATTATGATAGAATTTTTAAAATATAACAATTTTTATAGAGGGACACAAGTTCATTAGGTTTTTAATATTGTGTATCACCCTCTTTAAATCAAGATTGACTGATTATTGATTGAACCCCGCCTAAATGCCATCCTGTTAATACAGCCAGCTCGTTGCTAATCATTCACTGAAAAGAAAAACTTCGACAATACTGTATTTTTGGGAAGTGAGCCGGATAACACTAACTCAGGATTAAAAGTTAACCGAAATATAAAGATAATATTGCTAAAGCTTAAATCTTAAAGGTAACATCAATGTGTACGTAGCTATCTATATATTCTGATTAGCTAATCTCGTCCTCGAAAACAGGAAGTTGTCGAAATTGTTAGCCCAAAGGCTGTCGGGCAGATTGTTTTTCAGAATCCTTCGCGATCGCTAAATAAATGATAAAAAACATGAAGAAGGTTTTTGAGTTGTAAACACTATGCCGGTTACCAGGACCTGATAATCATAAAAAGAGGGAACTCGGTTATGTTAGCAGCTGGTAGCGAACTCAGTTAACTGAGGTAGCGAACTCGGCCTGTGGCGGCTGAAGGGTAAACAAGCACGTGCGCTTGCTTAGTCCAGTCCCTGAACTCTCCTTTCTTCCCGCCCCATATGGGGGCTGAACCCGGGCGGGCGAAAGAAGAGTCCAGGATAACTTGCATGCGCATGCTCAGAACGAACCAATCAAAAATTACTAGGTCCCAACCACGCCGCTCGCGTCAATGTGTCGCGCAATGCCTTTTTCAGCTCGCGCTCTGAAAGAAAACATTTTCTTTGACGTTGATATTGTCGTAAAAAAGATAACGTAACAATCGAAATATCTTTTATCGTGGTCTGTACCCTTATCGACAACGAGTACTCTTTTCCCAAACCTTTTTTCGTATTGCTTCTGTATGTTTAGCGATTTTGCCAAAGTTTTTGAGACGAAAGTCTGACGCGTACAAGTAGCTCATTTGCATAATGTAGCGCGTGCACTTTCAAGTCCGAGACGGTGTTTTCAGATTGTCAACAAATCTTGGCAAAGATGACTTTCGTTATCTTTGATATTGTGATAAAAACAAATCGAATGTGGTTTAGCGTGTCACTGGTGAAATTTCGCTGATTTGGGATTAATTGGCGTGTTTTTGATCAATCTGAATGCAAAAATTGTTGTTTGTATACTATCACTCAGAAAATCGCGCCACAAGCCAAATCTGGAAAATACTTCCAAATATGGTTTTTCCCCCGATTTGGGGGGAAAAATGGCGGCGTTCTGAGCATGCGCATGCAAATTATCCTGGACTCTTCTTTCGCCCGCCTGGGTCAGCCCCTATATGAGGCGGGAAGAAAGGAGAGTTCAGGGACTGGACTAGCGCTTGCTCAAAAGAACGAGAGTATAATCGAGTGTACGTAAGAAGAATACGATTTTTCTGCCATTCCTCGTACTTTGAATGCTTTTTGTTGTTTCATAGAAACCGGTTTTTCTACTGCTCTCAGAGAACTTTCTCACTTCCCAAAGAAGTCGCTTTTACAACGATGATTTCCCGTGTTAAAATAAAGATTTACATTGACATTTACATTAACGTCTAGTGCGTTTGCACGAAACAGTTTCTAGATTTATATAGGATCATTCCGGGCAACAGCGCTAGCTAAGATTTTGATCTTCCGGTTTTCCCTCTGCCGAGTACCCATTTGTTTAAAAGGCCGCCTCAATACCCCCAGTGTTACTGACGCTTTGTATTCCAAATTTGTGACCCTCTTGACACAAGAAAAAAGTCCGTCTTCTGGGCGTGTGCTTGATATTCACTGCAGATCAGTTCTCGTAGCTCTGAGGAGACTCAAAATAACCTTATATTTACTGCATTTAATAAGGAAAACTTCTTTACTCTAAATAGACCACTTTCGATATATTAAAATTCAGCCTGGCAGCGAGGTTTAGAGGACACAAGCAAAGGAAATTGAATGACTATGTTTATTCACTTCCTTTGTTTGTGTCCTCTAAACCTCACTATCAAGCTGAATTTTAATATATCGAAAGTGACCTATTAAATATTTGCACTAACCTGAAGCTTAAGGTGATCAAAAAATCAGATCAAGGACGACAATTTCGAAGTTAACAGGCATTATTCGGCAGAAACTTCTAGCTTTTTTTGCTTGTGAAGATTTATTTTATTATGTTTGCTTGCACTTTACAATACTTATGCTACTGCTTTCTTCAGTGCAAATTTGGAAGAGATGAAAATTTGAATTTGTATTTTTTTAAAGAAAATCTAGTCAGCGCAAAGTGCATAAGCAAAATAGGCTATTCCTTCGGATCTTCCTTTATACTTTCTCCTTCGCCAGAACATATTGACTAGTTAAAAGGAGATTGTGCGAGGAGTATTTTGAAAGATTTCCGTATTTCTTCGTGTCATGTCGAACGTGGGCTTATGGAATCATCGTTCAATATCTTCAAGAGGAGAGGAATAGCCTGGCCGTGTAATACGATTTATCTGCCATTCCTCGTACTTTAAATACTTTTTCTTGTTTCATAGAAAACGATTTTTCTACTGCTCTCAGAGAACTATCTCAGTTACAAATGAGGTCGCTTTTACAACGTTGATTTCCCGTGTTAAAATAAAGATTTACATTGACATTTACATTAACGAAAGGTTGAGAGGCCTGAACAGCCATGCAGCTATGACCGACTTATGTTATATACCTAAGAGATATGCGCCGACCTTTTCAGCTATTAGTTTTTAGACTTTTCTGTTGGTACTTTTATTATTTACTCGTTCCACTTAGTTCAACAAACAACCCGTGAACGATTGAATAAAGGGATTGTGAGGTAGAAACGCGCGCAAGAGGGCACACAAGAATGTGGATACGCAAGAAAAATAAGACAATGAATGAAAGCAATATAGATGCAAAACAGATGATATCTAACAGGGAAATATGATGTCCGCGTTGTTCCCTAAAAAGAAAAGTTCTCATCTCTCCAGTGCACATGAAAGTAATTTTTCCCATAGTAGCAATTGAGTGATAACGGTCATTAATGCAAGTGCGGCCGTAACACTACTTGCACAGAGACCTGAAAAAATTTTTTTGGCTCTGAGCGGGATTCGAACCCACGACCTCTGCGATGCCGGTGCAGTGCTCTCCCAATTGAGCTATCAAAGCCACATGAGAGCGATCGTATATGGGTTAGCCCTATATATGGGGACGTTTAGACTTGGCCCAAGTACAGTTAAGATGAAAGTAATTTGTCCCATAGTAGCAATTGAGTGATAACGGTCATTAATGCAAGTGCGGCCGTAACGCTACTTGCACAGAGACCTGAAAAAAATTTTTCAGGTCTCTGTGCAAGTAGTGTTACGGCCGCACTTGCATTAATGACCGTTATCACCAGTGCACAACCAAGACAAAAATGCGGCGTCATTGAATTACGACAATTACTGAAGCTTTTCAAAAATTCCGTGAATAGCTTTAAAAAAACGTGGAAGAAACGTGATTGTTGTGAAATAACATTCAAAACAGTCCTCATTTAGTACTGACCATTTACGTAATTCTTTGTTCTCTTTGTTTAACTCGGAATGCGCCAACACCCCCACTCTGATGTGCGTTAACAATTCAATTAAGAAGTACAATAACGGCTTATTTTCTCCAGGGACATCCGAACAATTCGTCACCGTTGTAGATGTGAAGCTGTTGTGGTGAGCACGAATTTGATTGGCTGGTTGTTCAGTTGTGTCTTTTCGATTCAAAAATCCACTTAAATCAGATCGCAACCATCGAAAGCCGTGTAATTTTTAGAACATTTGGAAACCGGATAAGTACTCTGCTGGCCTGTTCGTTATCTTTTTGAGAAGAAAAAAACGCCTTCCTTCGTTTTCATCTTTGCCACAATGGTTCAACAGTCTGACTTTGATGATAACACGTCTCATGATAGCAAACAAGCAGGTGTGGATTTCGATGTTGCAACAGCCAGCGATGGACAGTTTGAAAATGAGGTACAGTACGGCGAAACAAAAACATCGACAGCCACTGACTGACATTATAACCGTCACTATCTCTTAAAAGATCTCTTAATCCATAACCTTATTCATATGCTCCAAAAATAAACAATAGTTTCGACTGGACTGAACTCAGCAAAGCTTATGCAAGTTTTTAAAAACGAGGTTTTTAACGGTCACGGATGCTTCACTGTAAACACTTCCTTACTAACCGTCCGCATACTAAGGCTTCATATATAGTTCTAATGGTCTTAAAACAGTCCTTTAACGCCTTCCGGTGTCGCCATGAGAATGACAAAACTTTACTCAGTTCCACCAAACATGTTTTAAGCAGTTTTAAAAAATTCTAAGAATGTGTGACCACTGTTGAGTATTATAAAGACAATAATTGACTAATTGTTGGCATTTCAAAGTTATTAGTCACTTTCTCCTTTGTTTTCTGTCTTGTTTGTGTTCATGTTACCGCTCATGGCCCGGTTGTTCAAAACCCCGATTAAAATAATCTCCGATTAAGCCTAATAGTCGATTAAAACTACTAACACCGGGTTAGCTAATCGGAGGATTTGAGAACGTTGTTCAAAGCCCGATTAGAGGGCAGATTAGTTAATCTCTGCTTTACGGTTAGTACGTGGTGTAAAACCTACTTATATTGTCTAGCTAATCGACAATTAGTATCCCATAATGCAATTTCCCATGAGTAAGCATTGTGGTTGTTTCCAATGTGGCGTCCGCGTTATAGACTGCCAGCAAAACGGTGGGCTTGTCTACTCCAGTGTCCGTAGTTACGGTGGCCTGGAAGGGACATCGACTCTGTTTTTTATCCGCGACTTCTTTTTTTTTTTATCCGCGACTTTTTTTAATCCGCGACTTCTATTTTTATCCGCGACTTATTTATTTTATCTGCGACTTCTTTTTTTTTTACCGCGACTTTTTTTTTACCCGCGACTTTTTTTTTTACGCGCGACTTTTTTTTTATCCGCAACTTCTTTTTTTTATCCGCGACTTCTTTTTTTATCCGCGACTTCTATTTTTTTATCCGTGACTTTTTTTATCCGCAACTTCTTTCTTTTTTATCCGCGACTTCTTTTTTTATCCGCGACTTCTATTTTGTATCCTTGACTTTTTTTATGCGCACTTCTTTTTTATATACGCGACTTCTTTTTTTATCCGCGACTTCTTTTTTTTTTATCCGTGACTTTTTTTTTTAATCGCAACTTCTTTTTTTATCCGCGACTTTTTTTTTTTTTTATCCGCGACTTCTTCTTTTTCACTCGACTCTCTTTCTATCAATCCGCGACTTCTGTTTTGCGTGTCATGGTTAAGACTGCGGGCTCACTTACACTGAACAGAGCACCATACCATACTTTAAAAACGCAGCGTATCGGAAACGTACTGGCCATGCGTTTGAATGTTTAGGCTGGTTTTGTCTAGCCACATTTATTTTTTGCTTTTCGAAACACCAATAGTGACACTTTGGTCTTCTTGCGCTCCAAAACACGTGAGGTGGCAACGCGTGTTTCGGAGCGCAAGTGAGTTCAAAGTACGGAACTTGATATAGTGAACGGGTCATTTCGCTATTTATGTGCGTTGGCTCTTGGCTGGCGTTACATATCTTTGCTACACTGTGCTGACGAGCTCCAACAAGAGCGAAACAGCTGTCCACAGTTGCGATCCTGCTTTATCGGTTCTGGGCATGTTGGTGTTTCGAAACCTTTTTTCCGTAGTATCAGCCTTGCATTTTATTGCCTTCATATGAAGAGGCCCTAATAGTGCAATCTAAAAACATTCACAAACTACAAATTAAGACAAAGCGCATATTGATATATTCCTTTGCTGAAAGAAAAATTATAGCGATGTATATTTGGAGAACAGGTGTTTGAAAAACATGTTGCGTGACGGCTTTTACCCGCTATAAAACTGCGTGTGAAAAGTAATTCAATATGTTTCTTTGACGGCATAAATTAAAACTTCGACTTTGCGATTTCAAAGAGCTTAAATTTTCAGTACTTGCTTGGATTCTTATATGAAAACTTCTTTCATAGAAGAAAATCGAAAGAAAAAGTCAGCTGTTATCCCAGTTGGGAGTGACGCGCACTATATTAGGGCCTCTTCATATGAGCCCGGGCAACCGTTTCCCTATTACCTTGCAGTTACATACGCTTATATCATATAATGTGTATACCTTTCGAGCTGGTTACTCATGAGATGTTTCGGTATCTTCTTTCCTATAAACTAATACCACAAATAAGATAACATTTATACCTTTCTGATGGCGCCCTGTTCCAACTCTGCCCAATTTTTGCCTGCCATTGCTGCTGCCATATTGCCTGCTCTCGGGCCTGCTCTGTTCAGTGTAAGTGAGCCCGCAGTCCTAACACACGCAAAACAGAAGTTGGGAAAAAAAAAAAGTCGAGGATAAAAAAAGAAGTCGCAGACAAAAAAAAAAGTCCGACGCGGATAAAAAAAAGAAGTTGCGGACAAAAAAAGAAGTCGCGGATAAAAAGGAAGTCGCGGACAAAAAAGGAAGTCGCGGATATAAAAGAAGTCGCCGACAAAAAAAGAAGTCACGGATATAAAAAGAAGTCGCCGACAAAAAAAAAGAAGTCGCGGACAAAAAAGAAGTCGCGGATATAAAAAGAAGTTGCGGATACAAAAAAGAAGTCGCGGACAAAAAAAAGAAGTCGCGGATAATAAAGAGGTCGATGTCCCTTCCAGGCCACCGTAGTACACCGTACTGAGTTGTATCGCCGACAACTTGCAGTAAGCCACCACTCGCATAAAGTTGTAGTGCTATCAGCACTTAGTCGGTTGGTTTTAGAGCGTTATAACAATTCGTTTTCCTCAGTAAATCGGCCTCTATATGAGGTTTGTATTGTATTTGATTGAGGCTCTGCCAAATCTGTAGCGAAGGCTTTTGACTGCTGTAGGTTAGTATGCCATCGTTATATTGATAAATTCGTGCTTGTCTTTGTTTCACGCAAGGAAGGCCAAACAACAAGTCGGACATTTTATTTAAATATTAATCGGCCGATTAGCGATTTAATCTTCCTTCGGAGGTGTATTAAATTTAACCCGCCGATCAGAGTCAGATTAGCGTTAATCGGGCTTTAAGCAACGCAATATAATCGCAGATTAAATTTTAATCGTGGATTAGCATATCTAATCGGGGATTAGCGCAAATCGGGGTTTTGAACAACCGGGCCCAGAGTTAAACTGACGAATGAAACCCTGGTGTACATGTGAATATTTAAATGACATCAATTGTAGGGCATTACTCTCCCGTTATGCCCACGGGCCGATTACGGACCCTCGAAACCAAAGCAAAAAGCCATATAATAAACTACTTATTAACCTCGAACGTTCGGTCTTTACGGGAAAATATCCGAAACACCGTGCCAGCGCCAGAATTTTTCCTGCCTTTTCATACATCGCTTCGTTTAGATCACACTGAAATGTTCACATCATCCACGAAAAAAAATTGAAAACCAACTAATTACATCGAATTACAAATTAGACTGCAGTATCCAATGATACAGTTTTTTTAATAAAACCTGATATCCAACGAGCTGTCGTGGAATGCGTTTTTTCATAGTTTGCGCAAAAGGATTTTATAATTGTCGACGTTTGTACAATGCATGATATCCATCCCAAGAGATGATAATTAGGAGAGAATCATGTTTTATCACTGATTCAACGCGATCACTCGTGCGCTGCCGTGAAAAAAAATGAAATTTTTACAATCAAAAATACATGAAATTGCAGGCTTTAAAATGCTTTCTTTCAACTCTACCAGAAAATTCTATAACTGTTGTGCAGCGTATAGCTTCACTATCTTATTGGTTCGAAATTAAAAACATGACATTATTGTTGATAAAACAAGTTTCCAAACTAAAAGATTACTGTAATCCCTCTTTCAGAAAAAGAAACTGGATTCCAACTTCACTGGTGTAAATCATTTGTAGAGTTGCTGCCTCTCATATGTGAAATATCATAATTTAGTGAAAATGAAATGACGGCACTCTTATATATTACTCCTTCTCAGCGACGTACGAATGAGGTTAACAGCGAACATTCAAGCTGCTGGTTCCTCTTGAATGAATAATTTAAGTTGTAAATTAATTCAAGGAGCGACAACCACGCGGAAACAGCCGGGTTCGTCGCCGAAAAGACCTCAACGTGAATCATTTTCTGTTCCACCGAATATGCGTCGCTCACATTTTACTAAAGCGAAGCCATCATATCCTCGATACCAACCGACAGTGACACCACTAAAACCTGTGCTTGAAGAACCAGCTTTCTATATTTCAAAAGTGACGGTACGTGTCTTCAGAGAGAAAAGAATTATTCGGCTATTTATAATTAGAAGTGCTTCGAGGAGAAATCCGCTAAAGTTATCAGCTAAGGCCATAAAGGTAACATTGAGGTATTTTTTGTGTTTTCTTACAGATTCAACTTGCTGGAAACAGGAGAGAAATTAGCCCGGAAAAGGTGAGAACTTCGCGCGGACTATCTATTAGACTCGCTTATCTCAAAATAATTTCTAACTTTTGCACTAAAACAATTGCACACTAAAGTAAAAATTACGTTGTAAATTAAGATTAGATATTGTTTTCTCGTCAAAAACTCAGAAAACGAAAAACATTAGAGAATAGCTGAAACTAACAGTGCAATGTAACTGCGGTCATCTCGAAGGAATATATAGTTCTCGCTTCCTAATCGGATCGCTCCTAATAGCATTTGTTATGATGAAATTTGTTTTTTTGAGTTAATTTTGACTCCTCTTATATCCTGATCTTGTGGCTGATTTGAAATCAGATGAATCATTCTAAAGTGTGGTCTTGGTTAAATCAAACCGATGCCAAGTTAAAAAAACCAAAGTTCTTAACTCTGATTTGGCTCGCCTCTAAAGCGTTTTTGAATATTTATGTCTGAAAACAGCTTGTTCTACTGCTCTCGGCGGGAACTTTCTCGTTTCCAAAGAATCACAAAAGGCAACACCTGTATTCCATGGAAAACATAAATATATTAGATTTCTTCTCCATTTGAACGCTTATCAGCAAACTTTAAATACCAAATACTCTTTAAAATTAGGAAATAAAAAGGGTTTTATGAAAACCTAGTAAAGTGGTCAGTCTCCAAGTGAAGTTTTGAAGTGCTGGCATTTTAACCGAAAAAGAATTGTACCTAGAACATTTTCAATTTTTTTTAGTTGTTTTTGAGAGAAAAGACCCCCCTAACTGTTAAATTTAAATGTAAATTCTGAAGCGTTTAATTATCATTCTGACCCGTAATCGTCGGAGATAGCCAGAGCTTTATAGGAACTGAGCTGAATCTTCGAGAAATCCGGTCGAAAGGATACTCCTCAATGCAGAGTATTGTGACGTGTTTTTGGAAATTGAGTTTGTGTATTTGTTTTAGTGAACGTGAAATCAGAAGCAGAATTAAAGATGTTTGACTGTGAATTAAAGATGTTTGCAGCTCAGAAATGATTAATGTTTATATCTCGATAACATACAGGAATTGGATGAAGTAGGGTAAATATAGAGCGGAGTATGGGGTAAATTAAGACTGTGGCGGAAATTAGAAAACAAAAGGGAATCTTGCCGTCAGTCCCAGAAATGCAAAATGCATGGGACCCATTTTGAGCCCATTGACAGAGTCATTTTAGAGGTGCTGTAAAAAACATACTTAAAGCTACATTCGTTTCCCTTCCTCAAAAAAACACGTAATTCTTACACTGGTCTTAATACAAAAGGTTGCGGCAAACACAGGAGAGAGAAATGGCAATGGAAAAGTTGTTTGGAGTTCAGGTTTTTTTGTTTTTTTGTTTTTTTTTGTTTCTATACCGATAACTGAGTAGAATGAGAGAACCTAGAAATGTTGTTTGAGTTACAAGAAGACGAATGACATTCCAGGCTCTCCAGGTTATAGGCTTAACATATAACACGCTGCTTTCAATTTACTTGACAGTTGTCAAACTCACAAACAAGCCTATCGCCTCAGCGGAAAGTGAGCAATAATTCGCACACCATCCTTGCGAAAACCAACTCCAAGGAGAGCTTGTCTACCTCAATATTGAGCCAGGGATCAAAAAAGCCAGTGGAGGGTATCCCAAGGACTTCAACACCGGAACCACGAAAGTCTGTGAGCCCGCCAGTCGGACAGCAGCCAATCCGCGGTTTCCATCATGAGAATATTTTGTCAAAAGTGGAGAGTCATGCTAACAGACGAAAACCGTTTTATGTGAGTATATTACTGCTATACAAAAGGACCATGTGATGTCGTCGATATTGGACCGGAGGAAGCTTACAATGGAGGCTAATGGGGGAGAATTTCATTCACAAGGGATAAATGCAATTCGCATTTGTTAATAACCCCCGCAATATAATAGCCTCAGTTGCAAGCTAGTTTCCAGTCCAATACCGAGTCTATTTTTTCTAAAGGAAAATCAAGAGAATTAGGTCCCAAAAGTTTGCGATATTTGCGCAGCAATATCAACACTGATTAGCAAATCCTCAAAACAAATAGGCAAATCATATCTGTAGAAATAACATAGAAAATAAATGTTTTGAAATTAGGAATGTCAATTGAAACGCATATTAAACATTTTTTACTTTAAAAACAAGAAAAGCAAGTGACACACTCGAACACCAATCCCCGACTGTCTGGCGAGTACCTTACGCATGCGCACAGCCACTTTCTTTTATTGTTATTTTTGAGTTACATATTTTCAGTTTTTACATGTCAGCGTGAGCTTTCTAATCCTGCAGTTCACTTTGTCCATAGTTTATATATTCGAATGCTAATTCTGTGCCACATGTAATTAACTTACTCCTCAGATAGTCAAAGATATTAAATCGCATCGCATCGGCTTAGTTTGAGATTCACACTGCAAAATCATAACACTTTATACTTCCGAAGAGAACAGTTTCTCCATTTTGACGAAACTAAAAGTAAGCAAAGACCAAGTAAATCAAAGTCGCTTATTCAGTCCTTATCGTTTTCAGATGATTGAAACCCAGCAGGGGTCGGCATTCGAAAGAACTTTCAGAAGGGCCCCTGACTAGGAAAAGAAAGAAAACAATGCACTGCCTCGCTTATAAAACAAATCGCACAAAAGGACGCTTGGCGTTGAAATCTCGAGAATGTTGAGAAGTTAAATCAGCTTACGGTCCTTTCTAAACAACAACGCCACAAAATACTAGAGACACGCTACCTGTTTGCGCGCGCTGTCGAAGCTTGAGCCAAGGAGAAATTCCCGTTTTCCACGCAGTCCGCTATTCGCTCGAAGTTTGGATGGTAATTATATCACACTCTTTCTTTTAATTTCTCGCTTTATTGAGTTACAACAATGCTACGTTTATTTTAATGGTTTATTGCGGTCTCACGTCTAATTTAAATGCAATTATCGCGTTATTGCGGTAACGAGCTGAGGTATTAATTATCAGTTAGGCAATATCAAACACAGAAGCCAAATAAATTAAGTTATAAAACTGTCAAAGACTTGGAGACACTAAAAGTGTATGAATTCGTCATTACATCGAGTTCCAGTCCTCTACTTTAGAGTTAAGTGTGGTCGGCATGCCGGGTCGGCATGCTTAATTGAACACAAGTGTAAAGAGTGTTAAGCCAGCATATCACGATGATTAGTCATTTTAATATGATTTACAAAATGTTTTCAAATCATGGATGAACCCAGGTGCATAGTAGTTTGCCGAGGTAGAGAACCAGCAGGAAACAGCAGACCAAAATAAAGCTTTCAGGAGCAAGGATGGTTTCTAGAGGTGAAGGTTTTAAAAGGACAAATCACAAACAACAAACTTTAGGTTCTAACTAACTTGTCACAAACTTGCTCGCTATGAGCAATATGGGATGATACTCCTTACCTAAATCGTTTTAGCCAGAAGAATATTTGTGCAGTGGCCTGAAATAATCGTTTCGGGTAACTAAAAAATCATGGCAAAAGTCACAAAGCAGCAACGCACAAGATAGCAAAAAAGCTTGCTGATGAAACCACGTGTTTATAATCCAACATTAAATTCCTCGATCTCTTCCAAAGGAAGGAACCGACAGTGAAAAACATTTTCTTGAATCCCCCTCCCCCCACGAAGAGTGATATTTCATAATTCAGCCTGCTCAACCTGTTTTTGCGCCCAAATGTGTGTAGATTGCAGGTTACAACTGTATGCATTCCTTGCGGCTCCATTTTGATTTTTAGATCCTAAGGTACCAGAAAACAGCTGGTATATTAGGATGGACTCTCAGAAATGACAATGAAATGACAAATCACAGTGAAAACTGCCTTTTATAAAACTAATAAAACGTCAGACAACGTTGCCGAGTTGTTTAGGGCCCTGGTTTGGAAATCTGCAATCCCTTGTTCAAATCCTCCACCCTACCTTCTTTGGATTTGTTCTCAAGAACTCCCGAGATCAACTCCTCAACCGCGTTGTGTAAATAGCCAACTGGTCAGCCTCCCACCAGTTAGGATTCTTATTAGCTTATGTTAGATTTAAAATATTAGTTTATTTATTTACAGTGTCTCTAGTTAGCACAACAGTGCTAAATAGATTTGACATTTAAATAATGTTATTTATCTTATTATTTTTTATTCATTTATTTCCTTGTTTATTTGTTTATTTTTTTTAATGAGTCCAGCTCTCATTGTATCGCAGGATTTTACATCAACCGGCGATATAAATTCGACACAAGATTTGAACGAAGAGAAAGTAGAGTTCACTGCCAAACAGTCACAACGAGATGGGTTTACCTTGAAGAAACATTGGTACTATGATATACTGCAGCGATTGGAGGACTTGAACTGGAGTTATCAAAATTTGGAGGTAGAATATTCTTTCTTGGAGAAACTAATGGCTGAACAAAAAGAAGATCTGAAGAAGGCAAAGAACTCGAGTAAACGACTCAATAACCAAAACGCTTCGAACAGAGCTAAAAAGGTTCACTGATGACTGCAATAATATCAGGACTTCGTGAATATCTATAATGTGTTCAGTAATCTGACTTTTCAGAGGCGGATCCAGGGGAGGGGTTGAGGGGGTTGCAATCCCCCCTTTTGAGAATTTTTTTGTTGTTATTTTGCTTGATTCTTCGTAAAATAATAATAAAATAAAATTGTTTTTACGAAGTTATTTCACTTTTACCATTCGACTGCTTGTCAAGTTATGAAAAGATAATGTACATTTCACAAAGGTCGTATCAGGTTCAGGTATAACAAGCGACATGAACAGGTGACATTCATTGATAGTGTACAACCCCCCCTTCCAGAAATTCCTGGGTCTGATTTTTAAAAGAGTTACAGTAGGAAGTTTAAATAACCGACAGCGGGCAAAGTGAATTTAGTGTTCTTCCTACGAATTTTGCGACACTCTAAAGTCACTTACTTTGTTTATCAATGCCAAAGCTATCACAAAATTAAATCTTGGACACAGCAATAAATTCGAAATAAAAAAAATTGGCTGTCGCGGTTCACATTCATCAGACAACGCAGAAGATTTGGTCATTTCAAGTTGTTGTTTTGAAGATGACGGCAAAGAAATGTACCAAACTTTAGTATGCACGTGCACAGCCATTTTTGTTTAGTGCCGTTGCCGTTGTCGTTGTGGTTTTCTTCAGCTCCCCGATGATAGGACAGAAAGCTGCGTTGCTACAAGGTTGGGTTGAAAAAAGGTCAAGAAGTAGTTTCTCTTTCTAATGCTTGCGCACTGCAAAAGAAAGTTTAAGTCAACTGTTAGTTCAGAGCAGTTTTTAGAGTGTCGTAAGACCAAAACTAAAGTAATATAATCACTCATGATGCCGGTAAATCATAAAGAACACAGAGGCTAGTGAGCCAATCAAAATTCGCACCAAATACATATAACTGACATGAAGCAAGAGCCAAGATTGGTTTTGGTATTAGTGCCTGGCGGGATCCTTATCTCTTGTGCCTTGCTATATTAAGTAATCAAGGAGATATGTTTGATCATTTAGCTGTAGGGCCCTAGCATTGAACACATTACTTCACCGGAATATAGCTTGAATATCACTCGCAGGAAATTTTGGGAGGCTCCGCACTTCTTAAAGAACTAGCTCTGCAACTATTAATCTCCTTGGGACCTGGGCAAACACCTTCGTTCAGCGTTTTTTTCAGTATAAAACATCTCAAGAAGCAAGTGGCTAGTTCATTATGTAAAATAAGGCTCTTCCTCGTCATTTCTTCCTTCGCTAGTTTCAAAATTGGTTGGGTTATTTGCTAGGTATGATAATGATATCATCGGTAATGTAATTTGCAGTGGGTAAATTTATCAAAGTTTTATTTTTGTCTTTCTTAGATTAATCTCTTTATGTTACTATTATTATAAAATTGCTAGTTTTTATAGCTATTCAATAAAATTTTGCTTTATTTGAAAACTGTCCCAGTTCTTATTATTGAAATCACAGACCTTATCCTATAAAAGCTAGCAAAGCTGGCTCTCAAACTTAGCCCCGTCCACACGTTTTTTATTTGAATTTTTTATTTGAATTAATTTTTTGTTTTTAATCACGATATTATTGTAACTTTTATAAGTAATTTTTATTCGGTTTCCAATTATTGTAGTTAAATCGGAAGAGCCACTGGCTGGAGATTTAATAAACTAACTACTACTACTACTACTACTGCTACTACTGCTACTACTGCTACTACTGCTACTACTGCTACTACTGCTACTACTGCTACTACTGCTACTACTGCTACTACTGCTACTACTGCTACTACTGCTACTACTGCTACTACTGCTACTACTGCTACTACTGCTACTACTGCTACTACTGCTACTACTGCTACTACTGCTACTACTGCTACTACTGCTACTACTGCTACTACTGCTACTACTGCTACTACTGCTACTACTGCTACTACTGCTACTACTGCTACTACTGCTACTACTGCTACTACTGCTACTACTGCTACTACTGCTACTACTGCTACTACTGCTACTACTGCTACTACTGCTACTACTGCTACTACTACTACACGTATCCGTCTTTTGAATCCGGTTCCGGATTCAAAACTTTCGCTGTCCACACGTAGCGTATTCAAATCGAATTCGCCCGTCCACACGCAACCGATGGTATGCAGATTTACTCTAGAGAAACTAGATCAACTAGGCCTACACGTTCTGCCGCCATATTGGTTTATTGCTCGGTAAGAGACTGGACATTGGATCCGAAAATATCCGGATTCACCGTCCACACGTTATCGGATTCGTGGATTCGTTTAGGTTGAGGATTTATTTTATCCACTCTGGAAAGCGGATACAAAAATATCGAGTTCGCTGCCGAATTCGCTGGATCCATGAGGACGGAAGCCGTGTCCAGAAAGAACAAGTTGCGGATTCAAAAACATCCGTATACGTTCAATGTTCGTAAGCGTGCTCTCGGCAGCTCCTTGAAGAACTCTTCCGATTCTTTCATGCTGTCCAAACTTCCTGTGTGCATCATAAATAGATGATGCACACTAAGGAATGGATCCGTTGTTAACAAGCAAGCAGCCTTTCTGCAAGGCTAATGCCAATTACGATAGATACGAAATATATTTAACTCTTATTAACCTAGCAGGAGGTCTGTGCGAGAGAATCTTCACCGAGGTCGTGAGTACAGACCCAACGCAGTGAGGTCTGAACACATGACCGAGGTCATGATTCTCTCATACAGACTGATTAAGCTTGGTTAATAAGATGTTTATTGTATGGCAAACAACAACTTAATTTCTTTAATGTAAATGGTTTGTACGTAACTGGCATTCTGTTGCGAATTGATATTGTTATACGAAAACGTCTCTTTTTTTTTCATTTTAGTTTGTAACTTTTTACCGCAAAAGATAACCGGTATAGATGGGAATTTTGATACCTATTTCAGCCAATCAATTCGTGAATTCGGTAGATCCCAGTCCTTGTGAGACAGAGCTATATAATAAATAAACAATAGCCTCCATTTGGCGCGAAAATATGTAAACAATAGTCCATTTGGCGCGAAAATATGCAAGGATATTTGTCCGCGGACATTATCTCGCTCGACCAATCGGATTGCTGGAAACTCTTTGTTAAGCTCTGAAATTATACTTACCAGAATTATTGCATACAATATTGCGCGGAACAATATGTCTTAATCAAGATCGTGCGCTCAATACTTCTCTTTTCTGAGTTCATTTTGTCGTTGCGCCTGCGTGCGCTGGTTTGTTTGATGAAGAATGAGGTTTGTATTAATCATGTATATATTCACGAGCCTATGTTCGAGTCTGTTATATACCTACGGCTGCAAGGAATATGGTACAGTATCTCAAAGCCTGCTTCTAGTGGTGACTGTCACTTCTCTCCCAACTTCCAAGACGTCAGAGCTTGTCACAGGTATAATAAAACGCGCCTCGATTCTTAAGTTATAAAAGAGCCTAAGCCATTTTATCAATTTGACCGTACCGTGATTATCTAATTGAGCTGATTAGAAGCGCGCAAATTAATCTGCAGATATGACGTCATAATCTTAATGTTTTTTAATGGCTTATGTTATGGCCAGATAAACATGTTTTTTGCCGCTAGAGTATCTGCAGGAGAGAAAGGAAAAGAGAAATTGTTTTTCCACAGGAAAAGGTATGAGAAAATGCCATTACTTTTAAATAGTATTGTCTATCAAACCTCATTGTGCGTTCTTTTGATTGAACAAGATCCTCTGAGCTCGGGCAGTTTTTCATTAATGTAATTCGTCAGTCATAAAAAAAAAGACATTTACAGTTCTTTCAAAATAATTCCATTTCTTTGAAAAGAGTTGCGATAATTTGAATTTCCAGAGAACATCATAGATGAGATAGTCTCTCTATAGTAATCATGGACTCTTGTAATGAAGACTAAGTGTTGGCGTGACTTGACAGAAATGAAGGCAGCCAATTTCAAGTTTTCAAGCTAAATGAATGATTAAGCGTGCGCGTAGAAGACTTTGCCAAGGTTCTGGTGCCTGTTATTGTAAACGTGGGAGTCTTTTTTCATAAAAAGAAGGTATGACATCTTTATGCCAGAGATCTTCGGCTTTCTTCAATTGGTGGACAAAATAAGTAGGAACATATGTCTGGAGGTAATCTTTGGAAGATTTGCCCTACATGCACGTAGCCTTCTCGACAGCAACAAATTCATTTAGCGTTGACGTAATTTCCATATATATAAAGCGCGCACTGAAGATCCAATTTACCATGTTTTGGGCTTTGCATTTTAGACAGGCTTTGCATTTTAGGCTTTCATAGTTGAAGAAATCTTTTCCTCTGTCATCCATTTTATGATTAAAGTGAAAACCCGTATCAGAAGGTTCCAGTCTGAATTCGTTCAGTTCTACAACAAACTAGAAAACACCAATTCGTTGAAGGTTGCTAGGCGACGGTTAGCTTGTAACAATTCGGCAGGATTACAGTACTCATTGAAGTGAATGATGATCCAGCCATCAAGGAGAAACAAAACAAACTGAGGTTTATACGAAATCCTTTGCTAAGCAATTTTCACGAATACCTGGAGATTCAGAAAGCTGAACCGTTCTTCTAGCATTACTGAACAATTCAAAGAGTTCTTTTAACATGTTTGGCGTTATTACAGAGTAGATCAAATATTTATTAACATCGGTGTTCAAGTTTACTTTCTGCGCGAGTGTTTTACAGCGGTTAAAATGCGTGTGATATGGAAATAATTTCTGCTTTTGAATCAAATTATACGCAGGAGCTTAATTCAACAACCTTCAAAAGTATGAGGCTTATGCGTTGGCCCTGATGACCTGACAATTAGAACGATCGCGTGATTATTGTGTCATATGTTTACAAAAAACGACAGACGGGCGTGAATTTCGCTGCGTTAACTGTTTGATGAATCTTTGAATCAACAAAACTTTTAATTTCGCTGCACTTTCAGAGTGTGCGTGTGAAAATCAGTGCAATTTAAGACATGATTACACTGAGTCGTTCCTGTAAACCTGTTAATTAGAAAGCGTTTCTAACAATCCCTTGAAAAATTTTCAATAAGAATAGGCCTCGCTCTGACTCGCGTTCGGTACTGTAATCACAAAGCATCAGTGCTATTTTGGTCAACGGAGATTTAATGGAATTTAAGACCGTTGCAGCGGTGAAGAGTTTTTAAACATTTCTGTATAAAAGCCAGGAAACAACATTTCAAACATCTAAATTCTCAGCTGCTTAATCAGCGATCATGAATGTGGTTACCTTCGCTTCTCTAACACGGACGATTCCATACTGACTTCGATTAAAAAAAGTGTTTTGTTCCAATCGAATAGAAAGATTAGCTCATCAAGTTATTGTTTCACATAGGAGAAATGTTCTCGTTCCTCGCATTGTTTGCCTTTGAATTTCGTGAGTGCCAGACGAATGTTGACGCTCAGTGAAGCTACTGAAAACATTCCCCGACTCTTATTACGATTTGAATGTAAGGAAAAAATCAACATAGAAATTAAAACAAGTCAATAGTTCATTAGTGTAGGAACAAAACAAGGGATTTGCGAGATCACTTCACAGCAGAGAGCTCCAATAACGATTTGGTGTGCGTGGCTTTGAAATAAGCCAAAAAAACAATTTCCTATGTAGTTAAGTAATCCAGACACACAATTGTTAGCGCATTTAAATTATCATCTCTATACCCGTGCAAAATTAAATAGATCCGCTTCAATGTTGTGAGTGATGTGTTTATAATAAGCAGTGCCTAGCAACGCCTGAAAAAATCGATAAAATAAACGGGGTTGTTAAAAATTAGAAATTTATATATATGGAATGCCTCGTTTTGCCTCGAGTTTCGTTCCCTGTTGATTTTAGTAAATGAATTTCAATCATGTGGTTAATTTTTTTCAAGGCTTAGGCTTTTCGCCTTTTATTTATCTTTGTTCCCATATATAATTCTAATTCGGGCAACCATTATCTTGGACATTACTGTTGCAATAAAAAAATAAGTAAAACACAATCTTGGAGTGACATGATATGTGCCGGACCCGGGGAGCCGGACTGCCATTACTTCGATGATAAATGATTTTCAACGGTTATCGTGGTCAACGAAGTACACAGCAAACAGCAAGCCATTAAATGTTTATGTCCACGCGAAACGAGATTATTCGTCTGATAGGTACTGATATTCCAAAATATTTTTCGTGGGACGTTAACGTACTTATTTCATGAGTAAGGTTGATCTCTTCTGAATCGGAGAAAGGTTTTAGGACTTTTGAAGTCTGCTGTTCTTCTGATACCGCTAAAACAGTTTCATGCGCCTAATCCTCTCGTATGTAGTATTGACTGCATACAAGGCTTTTCTTCCTTGGGAAATGTAACAGGTGACAAGTCGTGTAATAACTTCGATATCACCTGTCTTGAAAACCAATATTATTGGTGATACGAGGGTGCACCATTAGTTTTCTGAATCTGCAACCACAATTGATTATACACTATCAAATACTAATGGATGGTTTTAAATTTTAACAGTTGGGTATTTATAGAAGCTCCTTACCACCTGCCTGGAAAACAGGCGGATGATAATTTAAAGAAGCTCTCGCTATAAAAAAACAAAATGAACCGAACAAAATGAGCTTGAGAATTTTAACAATGCTGCTGTGAAAATTGTGTTGCACACTGCACGCTATTCTTCAAGTTTATTAAAAGAGCTCATTTCTCCGCTTTGGCTCAGAGAATAAGTAATCAATCTTTATTATCACTCGTGCTAAGAGGTGTACTTAGCTTACAGAATATCTTTTGCAACAATCGCGCAGAAAAGGTTTTAATTGGAGGTTGAAGTTTATAAAGTAATTATGGTTTTTTCCCTGTTCAGAACGAAAGAAGAACTTTTGTATCCCTTATATTTTCTACTCTTGCATTTTACTCATTCCATGATTTGAAGTTGTTGTTTCTGCTAAAGAAATGTTTTTGTCTCTACAAAACAGACGAGCACGTGGGTTTTCAGACGACCGGAAGTGAGGGTATCAAAGACGGTGGATTTTCTGCAGCCAATCAAAGACCAGAATTTGGAAAGCTGGACCAATAGGCGTTCGGGTGGTGTGGCCGCACGGTTACTTAGCAACTAACGACGCCACCGGATATAAAGCGAGTTTTGGTTACACTAAACAGACATATTTTCACACTCTTCGATAGCAACTTTCTTGTAGTTCTAAAAACTTCTCGACGACAACCTTCGAGTTTTCTGCGATAATTCTTACAAGAGGGAGTCATCCGTCGATACATCACGCGCTATGACTCAATCCTTCGTGGAAACAGCGAAGTTTTTAACTTCTTCAACGTTTGATCCTCCGCCGTATCTAAGGCCGCCTGGAGGACCTTACGAAACAACATATACTGCTTCGTTTCAGACTGGCCGACCTTACACGTCGCCTCATTATTCGCTGAGGCCGTTGTCAAGATCTTTCGAGTTCCCTTCAAAGATTCTGAACGGATCATCGACTGGCTTAGAACATTTGCCGTACACTGCCGTCACCCAACGAGCCATTCACAAATATTCGCCGCAGCAATGGCGAACGTCGAACGTTTTAAATGTATCTTCAGGTGAGAAGGAGCGCGCGACAGCGGAGAGACTGCGAGATGAATGCTCGAGGCTCCGAACAGAGACTGCTCTTCTCACTCACCGTACCCAGACAGATGTTAACAAGAAGCTGGAACACCGCATCCACGATATCACCTACTGGAAGACGGAGCTAGAAAAACAACACGCGGAGACTGTGGCGGAAATCAAAGCGTTACAGGCGTTTATCGGCCGTTTAGAAAAAGCTTTAGCGGCGACAGAAAGGCCTTTGAACGTCTCTAAGCAGTGTCTGGATTACAGAGAAAGGAGAGTGAAGATCGACTTAGTCCATGACAATGTGGAAACGCATATCAGCAAGGTAATTTCCCCACTTTATGTTTGCAGTCTAATCTCGGGTCCTGCGCCAGCAAATTGTGTCACATTCACACAGGGGCAACCATCTTCTCTTATCTCACCACGTAATGATTTTAGCTAATGATCTTCAAGGGGAAGCCGAAAGAGTGCTTGGTTTTGTTCGGGCATTATAAATACTTATAAATACTTAAAGTATTTAAAATGCTCGGGATGGCTGCATTATGAGCAGAGATGAGATACTCTGTGAGCGAAAATTTGTTCCCATTTTAACATTGGTGACAATTTATTTTATGTTTTCGCCCAATTACATTAACACCAAAAATACCATGAAAATATTGGCCATCTCCCTAACCAAAGCTCAGTCGGTTCATTATGCTAATATTTTTGAACAGATGACAATGCCTAATTTTACTTGAGTGCGTTTTGTTTTATATTTCGTGGTCAGTGTGATCATATTACTAGATAAAAGAAACCTTGCAATGAAACCCCTCAAATTCTCGCCAAATTACCGAATAAAAATGTGGAGCATACAAAAACAAAACCATTTTCTTTAGTTGTTGTCTATTTTGCTTGAATAGTCAATAGTAAATACCTACTGGAGCGTCCTAACGCCATCTATTGTTTGTGTACATCAACTAGAGTTAAAAAAAAATACATATCATTCTGTGTGTCAGGTGACTCATAAAAATATTTCATACATTAACGATTTTAGAATTTAGTGCGAAACACCAAATTCCAAAACTTATCCGAAGTCTTGTTTTTGTCGTTATCCAGACTGCTAGATTGTTTTTATCCTGAGCTTTGTGAAACATGTCCCGTTATATTATATACCGAACGAAACAAAGCTGGTTGCTATGACAACTGACTCCTTGGCATGCTTGCCTGCATATTACGACTACTTTCGAATCAGAAGCAAGAGGCGAAGACGAGATAATTGCAAATCGTTTCCCAGCCTTTTTAAAATCTTCTCTGATTCGTTGTTTATATTTCTGCTTGCTCGAAACTTGTATTATGGAGGGCAGCGAAAATCTCTGTATAAACTCAGTGTTTAGAGATATAAAGTTCGTGTCATTTATTTCAACTCTTTGTTTTCTTTTTGTTTAATCTTCTAGGAGGTGGAAATGATCGAAAACGTGCGAGCTTTGCTCAAGAAAACAATGGATCAAGCCCATGAACAACTGTGGTGAGTTAATTCATTGAATCTTCGCCGTCTCAGTCTTGTGACTAAATTAACCCCTTCAGAAATGTTTTTATCCAAGTACTTGAAGATTCTACTGGTGCCAATTTTCAACACCACGTCAGTTTGACAAGAGCGCATAAAACTGCGTCTACGTAAAACTTTGCCGTTTAAGTTAAGATACTTTATACATGTATATATCGACATTGCCAACATCCAGAACATATTTGTGGATATTTTCATCGTGATGTGCATAAATTTGCTCGAAAACATGTAACGTGTTGTAGCTGAAAAACTGGACTACTTTTTGACTGATACGCGTATGACTTTAGCAAGATTTTCTGTTATAATGAGTTGTTCAAAAATTCAGAAAATGGTGAAAATTATCAATGAATGAAATAATCTTGTTGCCAAGCAACCTTGTTATCGCGGGCTCACACCAGACAATTGACAGCCCGCATTTCACTCACCGAAATCTTTATTTCGCACTCGTCGGCTCTCTTCGCCAGCCGAACTTTTTTCGCCCTCATCGGGAGCCTGTTCGCTGAATATCATTTTATTACATTTCAGTTCTACTTAGTTTGAAGGTGGCACTTAAAAGCATTTACTCCGTGTCTAAACGTTTAATGATTTCAGTTTATCTGATTTGTGCAAAAATAATTGTCTTTTAGGCTGCTGCGCTCTGCCAAAACTCTCCTGGAAAAGGACCTTGGCGATAAGTATGGATCTCTGGGCATTGATGGAAAATGCTCCACACTGAATAACTTCTCCAAGGACATTCATTTTGCGCCCCACTCGGTCACAATCCAACAACAGTAAGTGAAACGACTTTTTTATATACACCGTTGCGAAGAAGCTCAACAAGCTATACTACAAATAACTCTTTAACCTCTGACAGTTTTGCCTCTCAGCTCGGCCATTTTGTTTCTGTTTCTCGACGTTAAAAATGGTGCGTAATGACTACGAGTAATCGGTTTTTGTTCCTGCCGGAAATCCTCCGCGCGCGGAACTCAGTTAACTCTAATAAACGCGAGGCCGCTTGCGTCTCGATAGCTCTATTAAACGCAAGGAATACGCTAGGAAAAGAAAGAGACTGCTCGCAGTCTAAGTGCACAAGGAAGGAACGGTTTTGCCTGAAGCCTCTTTTGAAACATTGATCCTCGCGCTAGAGGGGTAGGTACAAGTTGCTAAGATTCCAAACCTAAAATCTAAACAGTCTGTGCCGTTTGCATCATCCATTCCAAACCAACCAATAACTATTGAAAAATAGCGTGTCAGGGTCGAAGCAGATTTAATCCCCACCTTGACCTGCCTTGTAACCGGCTAGTGGCCAGTTTTGCCTCAAGTCGCTCTGTTTCATTCTTTTCACGAGGTAAATTAAAGAGGAAGAGGTCGTTGAAACACTGATGAAGCCCTTTAAATGCAATTTTTAACCAGAAGCAACTTTCTCGCGCTAATTTGTCATTCTTCCAACTTTTCAGCTCCTTCACTCCGGACGAATGGGAAGCTTATTCTTCAGAAAACATTGCCAAAGCTGAGCGAGAGCGCAAAGCGTCCGTGGCTCTGCGATCAGAGATCAATGGAATCTTGATGCAGACTTACGTTGACCTGAGGAACATCTTTGAGACCGTGAACAATGAGTTCAGCAAGCGCATTGAGGAGACAGCCTCTGCTAAGAGGTCTCTTGAGAAGGAACTGGCTAGGGTAACACATTGTTTTGTCTTTTATTCGCTTTATCTCAAAGTGGCACAACTTTCAAGGCGAAGAAAACCTGGTCAAAATAACACCTTACACTACTACTACCAATGCCACTCGGCAAAATCAAGTTCTGTACCAATGCACAAATGAACAACTCAGAAGTTCACAATAGATTTTCCACAAATTATCGACCTTTGTCAATTCTGAAAACCTCGTCAAAAAGTGACAATAAACCAAAGGAGAAAAAAGATGGAATAGTTAAGTCATAAGAATACCAGGAAATTGAGGCGGATTAAAGGAATTCATTCACGGTTTGGCCACGCACAAAATTACCTTTAAATTGAGGGAAACCTGAAAATAATTGTTTGCTAAGATAGAAAAACACTTTGGAGATACATGTAATGCATGATAAACCATAAAGAGACATGGGTGGTTAAGGATGGAGAAGATTGACACGGATTACAAACCGCGAAATTGAAAAATTTGGGCTTAGCTTTTCAAGTTGCGCAAACTTTGACGCAACTTCTTTAAAGACTTCTGTGAAATTTCCAGGATGATTTCTTCTTAAAGGAGCAGTGTCACGAGGATTTTGCTGTTTTAGGTCAATTCAGTGCTAAAATCATTACTTTGAGGTGCTAATCATAAACAAAGTGCTTCTGTAAAGCTACGACGAAGATGTCGAATGAATTTTATCAGAGAGAGCTAACCATGATGAATCTCTTACGGGATTTTTGGAACACATAGCATCAAAACTCGAGAAAATTGGCCAAATTTTTCAAGTTTCAATCCATTTCCATCCATGCCATCCGTAGCGACAGGCGACACGAAACAGTTTCAGTACCTTTAAATAGTCTTAATAACAAAACTAGATCATTAGTTTTGGAATTCCATTAATTAGTGCGAAGACACCTTCTAGCTTTTATAAAGTTGCCAAAGAGCGTGACAATGCCCCTTTGATAGGTTATGCTGGAAGTAACCACCTTTCCCCTTGCCTTATTTGGTTTCTTTGTTATTTCTACCCATCTTAGCTTTGCGCAAATGTAAGTATGATAAAAGCAAGAGAATTTGTTTGGGTGCTAACACCAGTTTCTTCTATGGCAGGTTATGGACGAGATAGCATCTATGGAAAACAACGTGCGCGATCTCAGACAATCTATTGCAGATAAAGAAAACCCTCTTAAAGTTGCGCACACCCGTCTGGATAAGCGTTCCTTGAGACCGAATGTTGAGTTGTGTCGGGATCCAGTGCAGTACCGTCTAGTCGGAGAGGTCGGAGAGATCAACGTCTCCATTGATCGCCTGCGCATGCGCCTGGCTGAAGCCGAGGCTTCTTTAATGTCGTTGCTAAGGAACAAAGAGCGCCTGGAGGATGACATCGAGGTCAAAACCAACAGCCTTTTCATCGATCGAGACCAGTGTATGGTTATCAGGCAGCAAGTCCGCCATATTTCTCACTAAAACAAAGGAAAGATTAAAGTCAGCTAAGATGTGCGTAAATGAACTCAATGATGTTTTAAAGTCTAATTTTTATTTAAAATTATTGTTTCGAGGCAGGAGATTTTCACCGGCATCGATGAGTTCCTTCGATAAATTTGTTGTATTGTGGCAGATTTTAAAAATACAAGTCAGGAATAACGAAAATATCTGGAATACCTTTCGCTGGACCTAACTTAAACATGAAATATATAAGAACGGACAGATGACGAGGAAACTTCGATTTTATAAGGTGGTCGGGTTTTATCCGATTTTTTTTCGCATGCTCTCTTTGGCCAGCACAGGAATTTTACTGGTAACTCCAGACTTTTGTTTTATGTTACACTATGTCTAAGCTAAAGTGCTTATCAAGAACGGGCAAGATATGTTATAGGATCCAGGTGTTTATGTTCGAGGTCGAGTTCTTCCTCTCTTGCTTTCAGAATTGTTATAAAAAGAGTGTTATTCTGCACCAAATATGCACCTCTGTAACACGTGGAGAAGAGGTATTTTCCACTACTGTATTGAAATTGAAGTGAAAACGAGCAAGAATATGGATATGAAGAATAAGCAACATGTTTGTAAATTTACTTATAATAAATCACTAAACAAAACAATGATGGCTTGAAAAATGTGAAGCGAAGAGCTTTGAACTTAAGACTAATGCTTAGGCAAACTAGAAAGACGATGGGTGGGGAGGGAGGTCAATAATGCTCGATTCAAAACGTTTCCCAGAAGAAATATTGAAAAGCTAGACTGTATTTCTGCTTGCATTGTGAATAACTTTGTAATAAACATGCAATAAATCACTTTTTATCACTAACTCGTAAGGCCGCCTTCTTAATTTTAATGAGCGAAATATTTCGTTTTCTATAGGTGGACGCAAAAATCTTCCTCTTCTACCCGCACTCGTTTTCTAATCAGAACCCCCTTACGCGAGAGAGGGCAGCAGGTTTTTATTTTCGAATTGTTTATTTTTACGGTTTTTTTATGTTCGCCACTGTGCGAATAGTTTTATTTTATTTGTCACATCTGGGTCACACTCATTTTATCGCCAAGGAAGTTTATATAGTCTTTTGCGCATCGCTGTTTGAGTATAATGACTGGCATTAGCTCCTGGTGGGATAAAAAAGATCAGTTGTAATTTCGTTGGAATCTACACCTGGTTAAATTGAGATCGATGATTTTTTTTTTTTTTCAATCCTCAGATTATTATTTTGGGTTTTTTTAACACTTTTTCCGTTTTCTCTCGAGAGCTATAATGTGCAGGTTCCCCAGGTTCATCATCGATACTCGAGTTCACGTATACAACAAATATGTTTACAACAGTCGAGCGTGACATTACAATGTTACTGTTGTTTTGAAATTTTGGTCTTAAGTATTCAGCTTTAGGTCTTGTATTTCCGTAGCGAGCGTAACAGAATAGGAAGTCTCTCTTTTGTTCTAAAATCTGAGGAGAGAGCGCAAACAAACAGGAGAGAGTAAAATCCCAAAAAGCGCGGGCGACGCTCACGCTACTCGCGGCAAGCGGCTTTGCCGCTCACCTCTGATCGTTCTTCACCACGGAACAGCCCAATTCCGATATATCAAAATTAAGCCTAAAACAATAGACCTTAGCACGACGCTCCGGGAAATAACTACAGAGTTTGTGGGCTTCATTCCCCAGAGCCTCCTGCTGAGGTCTATTTGTTTTAGGCTGAATTTAAATATTTCAAAACTGGTCTATTTTGAGCAAGAGAGAGCCGGACTTCTCGCTGTCTACCGGCGTAGCGGTTCTTCAGGTTTGTTTTGTTTTTTCGGGAGCGGAAAAATTATGGTCGGCAAACCTGCAAGACAAAAGGAAGAACTTTCTTTACCGTTTATTATCTGTTGTTTTGACATCTGTTATTTTGTCTTTGCGGTTGTTTTTGCTCCTGAGCTACCGTCAAACAATTTGAGCGTGGCCATTGAGGGATGCTTGGGAACTTAAGTGTTCGCTGAATTGCATAAGGGAGGGGAGGGTAGGTTGACTAGCAGGTGCGTGCATTTTGTGGTAAGCCGCCAGCTGCGAAAAGAAACATCAAGAACATGACTGGCTGAAACGAATGAAAGGGTCCCCGACTCTGAACAATTACCTTCGGGAACCTTAGCCGGTGATATCAGTCTTCGAGGCAGAGGTGATTGGAGCGTGATTAAGTCTGGTTTGGGATGAAGAAAGCTTTTTAACGGCAGGTAAAAATTAGGCAGTGTCTCTGGTGTGAAAAGTGATATATAGGTAAGAACTTAGCACCGTTGTTGTGAAAGGAGTTAACATTTTATAATGCAGTTGTTGATTATCTTCAATCTGATTCAAGCGATCGCATGCAACTGATCGATGCAGCCAAGTTTAATTTACTGTTGTGACCTATATTCATGTAAATTCTGCATATTCGCAAGCTTTTTAAGTGGTTTTCCTGATAATGTTTGTTGCTTTACATAAAAAAAAATATGTAATTCAGTTTATTTGCGGTTCAAATTTACACTGAAGAGATATGCAGCTTTATACACAGACTTAACGAACCGACAATTATGGAGATATAATCGGAGAACCGATTTGGAAGTTGAGATTTACTGCCATAATTTAACATATCAAGGAAATTTCAATATTAAATGGAATAGCTTTTAGAGTCACTTTATATTTTGCATTCTTTACTTCTAGCCGGTTCCATTTGTTGAATTAAGCTAAAATCCCCGATCGTTGAAGAAATCCAGCATTAAACGGAATATTCTCAATATCCTTACTTAGATTCAGCTTCCATCTTCGCACATTTTTATTTGTTGTTTGTCCAAACCATGAAAAATGAACCAGAGCATCTTCAAGATAACTAAGGTTGCAGTACTTTTAACACTGAGATATATTTTTAACAATTTACTCTTTCAATCGATAACCAACATTTTTATTTTGCCGAGTATATATACGTAGCGTGGTTGTGTGATTAACCGCGGCATGCAGAAGGGAAAACCACTACAGATATCGTCCAATTCTATCACTAATTGAAGGTCTTTGTCCATAACTAATTGATATTTTTGGATCGACGAGTGAAACTACATTTCTATCTGAAGTAAGGTCGAGTATTTTTAGGACTGCTTTCTTTTGCATCTCCGGAGCCCAGCGGCGCTATTACATATCTTCCTCTAGCTGAGTTCCCAAGTACTTATTTTTGCACTTAAGGAAATTAAAATAACACAAAGCTGAATGCTGGCTGGAGAATATTTAATGCTGCGTGGGTTGCCTGTGAGATAATTACAATGTTTTCTCGATAATAGCTGATGGGCTCCTGGTAATGGCGATTTTATCGAACCTGATAGACGTTAATGACTCCTCAAACATTTTTTTTTTTTACAAAGAAAAGAAAATTCATTTAGATCGATGGCCAAAGTACGTGCATGGTGAAAATAGAATTTAAAAGTAAGTAATGCCAAACAAACAATATTAGAAGCTGAGATTAGACGTGATGACTGACCGCTGACCAACAAGCCCGACGAGTTTAAACTTGAGCAATCCAAACACAATAACGCAAAGGACCGCAAACGAAAATGCTCCGGGTTTATGTAGGATCTGGAAAAGATCTGATTTGGCTTTTCAGATCTTTAACAGATCCTACGTAAACCCGCAGCATTTTCGCTTGCGGTCCTTTGCATTATTGTGTTTAGACTGTTCATTATTTTGGGGACCATCAGAAAAACTGTCCCGCAGAAAAATCATGGCCAAACCATGTTAAAAATGAGCAGTTTTTCTGTCCGCAGTCTCCTTATCGCGACAATGACATGATATTCTAAATTTTTCCTGTTGTCCTTTGTGACGCGTTTTGCATTTGACATTGGCCAATCTGCAAAAATTTGGATTTGAGTGTCATCTGAGGTCATCCTCAAATACTTTGCTACTTGCTACACCGTGCTGACGAGACCCAACAAGATCGAAACAACTGTCCACGGTTGCAATTCCTGGCTTTCAGTTTGGACTCTATCACGGTCGTTGTCTCGTACGTAGTATCAGCCATGCATCATTGTTTTCTAGTCTTTTTGAACTTGAGCACGTTTTTGTGGTCCCGATTTAATGGTCCTGGACTATATTAAGAACCCTTTAATTTAGATATCGGTTGGTGGATTGAACGGGCCTTCTACTCCAAAATGGCGACTAGAAAGAAATTCAAATTATAAGTCGAATTTTCTAAGACAATCACTAAATGCTCACTTGATAAGGTTGTTGTTGTTGATAATGATGATGAAGATGATGATGGTGATGATGATGACGACGATTATTATTATTATTATTATTAATATTATTATTATTATTATTATTATTATTATTATTATTATTATTATTATTATTATTATTATTATTATTATTATTATTATTATTATTGGAAAAGGCTACCGCGCCTGGTTAAATTTAGAGAGCGCTGGTTGTGTTTGGAGTTTCATGAACATGCTTATTAGCATTACCAGTCGTAAAAGTCAAGATTATATCAAATAACCGGTAACAGAGGTTAAATATAAAACAGAATATTTTTCGATTTCAGATAAAAAGTGTTTCCGTGCAGCACCATTTCAATTATAGAACGTTTGCAATATTTTCAATATGCGGTTAATATTTGGCGAGAACTCAATTGCGTCTCACAGTCGGTGCCACTATCCTCGTAATTGTGAAAGCCTTCAGTCTATAGTAGTTACCTTTTCTCTTCGTAGACAATTTCGCCTTACGTATAACTTAAGTGAAAACCTTCAAAATCTCTCCACTCACGAATCGTGCTTTGTTTCATTAATGACAAATTGTAAATATTCACTAGCGTTGTTTCATCGCTGAATATTGCAACTCAAGGACAATACTTCACAAATTGAACGAGTATTTGTAATTGATGACATCAGTAAAGAGGCTAGTGGCAAGGCCACGTGACGTCTTGCTTTTATCGATGTAAACGGGAATCATCAAGTTGATTGTTTCTCTCAATTAACATTCAGCGTCGCGTGTGTGATATTTAAAACCCAAAATGACAAGGTCAACAGTAATATTTACATCTGCACGTGCTCCTTACACCGGTAAAAACACGCAACACATATTAGTTTCGGTGGTCTCCTTCGCGTTGCGCTTTCGTTGTACACGTGAAAACTCAGGTCCAGTGGTCTGAGAAGCAGATTAAACAACTGGAAACTTTTAATTCAATTTAGAACTTTATAATTAAGTTAAAATCACCTCCATCGCGGAAACATTTCTGGAGTGCTCTCGACATTTTGTCCCGTTGACGATTTTTCGCTTGCGTTTGAAGTGCTATATGCAGAGTAGCTTTTCTATTTAAATTAAAAACATACATGCTTTGACGTTAATGGTGAGTAAAAGTTCAGTGGAAGGTGATCTATATAACTGAGTGGTGGACTTCTCAAGCACGGAATCAATTTAGTCTAGAGTTTGGTCTTTGAGTTTACTCCTTTCGAGCCGAGAAGGAATGTTAAAACGCAAAATACAGCATGGAAAATAGAAATAAAAATCTCTTCAAAAGCGAATATGCCTTTGTAACTTACCTTCGTAGCAGTGTTGTGAGTTTGAATCGACAAGAGATGCGAATTTAAGAAGCTAAAATTGACTGAGGCTATCTAATTGTTTTTTCTTTCGCTTCAGTTCAGTTTATCTTGTCTCACTTTTTCACGGCGCCAGTAAAGTTAGTCAAGCTAGCTAGATTAACTCCTAATCAAAGAACAGTAGACTAATCAAATAAACTTGTCAGATCGACTCAAAAGAGCTACGACCTGAAGTCAAACATTGATTAATTTGTCTATTTGGTTTATCTTTCGATGAATAAAACATAAATTAACCGATTTTCGCGCTTGTGCATAAATTACGTATCCTGTATGTTGTGATCTGATCAGGGCGCAGCTGTCCCGTTTAAGTAGGTAATCCAGTTTTCTCTACTTTTGTTTGATTTCTTTCCACCTCAGCGGGGTCGATGGCTGAAAACAAGCAGTTGTTGGGTGGCCTGTATGTACAGGATCAGTATGAAGTGGATGGAACGCCAGATTCCGTAAGTACAATTTGCTTTCAACTCTACAAATACGAGAGTCTAAATATAATCTGAGGTTAACTTGTCAATTTGATTACACCTATCGAATATAAATATTTTCCCGTTAATGTCTCCCATCCTGTTTGCACCGTATACCCACTCTGTATAAAGTAAAATAACGAAACGTTCGCTGGATATTGGAAAAGTGCGTGGGAAAATTTCAAGTCAATAAAAATGTTTAAGATTGCCCGCTAGAAGAAAATATTACTGTAAACTTGGAGTGTCAAGCATGCAAACTTTGTGAATGATCAGTATTGGACCGAGTTTAAGACGAACGGCCAATGACGATTTCGCTCTTTTTCGGTGCCCGACGTCTAAATCATGTTCCCCAAATCTATGACACTTCGTAAATGGGATGCGCCCGGGACCCCAGTTTCTCGGCCCCATTGCATTCAGCTTAAAACAGTAAGCATAAAGACAGCTCAGGGCCTCAGGGCTTTGCTGGGCAATTGATTTGCATATAAACCCATTGCGTCGTTTTTAGTAGAGGCTGAACTGACTCCACATCTTGTTCAGTGGCTAACTGCGATCGTGGAACAAAATAAATGAGATATTTTTAAGTTGATTGTGTGCTCATGTACCCTTTTATGTCCGAATTAGAGATGATTTGTTGCTGACAACTCATCATAACATAACACTCTGCCACACGCTTTGCCGGGCAAAATTAGCATATATGATTGATGAATAACCCCTGAGCACTGCTAAATTTAATTTGAATCTGCCATTCTTTCCAATGTTTTACTCCTTTTGTTTCATTCTAAGCTAGATTTCGTCGAATTTTTCCGAGTTTGAGACTTGTACAAAGAATGTCCCACAATATCAATTATCATTGACCGGCTTTGAAAGACTTTGCAAGACGGCAACTTGACTTGCCTGGAGGCTTGGATCAACGGTGCATGAAAGCAAAATAGTTCGACTTTAAAAGGAATTAATTGTTTCGCCTGGGAAGACTCGGTTACGGAGGCAATCATTTCCATGGCGGAACATGTTAAAACTGAGCTTACCGCGACAAATTCAGAGAACAAGCAAGAGCATTTATTTGAAACCACGACAAACTCAGGTGAAACGAAGAGAATGTGGGGGTTCAATATAACTTCGAAGTTTCCATTGTGTTTCTGCATCAGAAATTCCAATTCATAGTAATAAATTACACGGAGTATTGTAAATAAAACAGGAATATTATTGATTGTTTGATTGGTGCATATTGGGTTCAAATACAAAGTCGAATAAACCAAGCCGGCAATATCTCGGTCACCTGCTCTCCTATTGGCCTTCAATGCTCATTTGCTTATACTGTATTCAGTGACCCGGTAATTTTCCAAGGCCCAGTGACTTTATGGTATAGCTGCGTCTATCGAGAGTCTTTGCCACTTCAAGCGTGCTACGACTCACTAAGACCGGCGAACGGTTCAGGATCTGTTGCTTCTCGCCCGGAGGTTTCACTGACAACCGTTCAGTCTTGTCTGGCTTCAGGAAACAGAGATCATGAGCAAAGCTGCGCGTGGAAAGGGCGCGAAGGGAAACGCGGACGAAAAGGAGAACTTGGTAAAGTACTTATAGTTACTCAGATCGGCGGTGTTATGTGCGGTTCACTTGTCGGCCGGCGCGGCCGGCATCCGAGAGTGATCAGCCTTTTACGGTCATGAATGTTGTGTTAGTTGTGCAGATGCCACCGGGAAAACGTTTCCCTGGCTAGTGCTCGTGTTACACCTGTGTTGTTCTGTAAAGTTTTGTACTTTCTAATCTTGAAATTGCTCAGTTTTGAAAACTCTCAGCGATTGAGTTTTCAGAAGAAGCCGGTCCGCTAGCTAGAGAAGGGTTCGTTAAAGCAATCTGCTCAAGAATCAGTGATACCCGAACAACTTTTTGATGACTTGATCTGACGAACTGCAAGATGATTTAAACTAATAGGAGGTAACTTCGTTAACGAGAGCAAATTCGAAAAAAGCGATCGAGTGACTTGAGTGCTCACCACGGGGTGTTTAACAGGACCAACCTTAACCTCGCCGGTTCTAGAAAACTGTTGCGTAACTAATGAAAGACCTTCGGACTAAAACAGCGCTTTGTGTTTTTGAAGTTTAGCTCTCTAAAGAAGTGTATTATTAGAAGATATGAAATCTTATGAAATCTTATTAGAAGATATGAATGTATTGTAAAGTTTCAAACTGGCGATTGAAATATCATACTTAATTCAGTACATCAGCATTTGCCGGTGACTTGAGCACATGAACATCACGTGTTCTATGACGAAGTTGAAGTGATCTCATCGAAGTGTAACACTTAAAAACATGACATTAAAACCATAGACAGGATTGATATTTATCTTTTGGACAAATATTAATCCGATATTCGCTCATTTCGTTACTTCCCACAGTTCTGCCGTAACCAATTTAACGTTCCAATGAATACAGGACGTGGCGATGCGACTTACATGAAGTCAAATTGCTTATAAGCAAAATTTATTGCTCAATAATAAATAGCATACAAATTATGCATAAGCTTTAAAATGGATGAATGTATTGGTTATACCTCGTGACGACAAGTGCGCAACACCATATCCAAACTAAAATATATGTTTTCAACACTATTCGATTCAATCTTTATATTTATTAACCATCACAATACTTATATAAATTCTGAAAATGTATTAGCGGACGGCGTCATGAAAACCGTCACTGAAAACCGCGACAGCCTAAACGCCTTTTTTTTATTATTAAGAAGGAATTTGAAAAATCAACTGCCATGAAAAATCATTTTATATTTAATTTCAATATGGCTTCAGGCCTCCACAAATTAATTATTTTATCGTTTCTGTGACAGCGTGTATATACCAAACATTTTTGCATTTTGAAGTCAGTATCGCATTGCGCCATCTTACGTAAATATTTTTAAGTGTTCATAAAACACAAGCCCTTTATCATAGACAAGAGGGAGCCTGTTGGTAGAGAAAGCAATAATTTTCTTAAGCATGAAGTTTCAAGGACAGAAAAAGTATATTTACGGCGTTTTCACAAATCATGGATGTTAGTGAAAATTTTGTCAGATAATAATTCGACAGGAACTTTTTGCAGGAATATTAGTTTTCAGCATTTAATTAATAGAAGCTCTTCCACCGCCGGCACACTTTTTTGAAATTTTATAAACCTTTTATTTTCATGAACCCTGCTTACATTCAGTCGAACGCTAGGCGCCATCAAATTCTTTTTATTTTAATACCGGAAATTAAACATATCAGGTCCCATTTTGTGTAAAATTTGGTATCTGTCCTTTGCTCAGTAGTAACACAGCGATTTCGCCAAACTAATTCATTGCCTGAAATATCTAGCAATTTGATATTTGACTGGCTGCAAAGCATTGAAATGAGTTTTTAGCATGCTTCTGCGGGCCTACTGCAGGCCGCCATATGTTGTAGTTTCCCAATGAAGTGCTCACGTGATTTGTGATTGACAGCCATTTAACTCGTTTATGATCCACGTGGGTTTCCACAGGGGTTGTGTTCCAATATGGCCGACGTTACTGAACTTGACGAGGAGGTGTATAGTATAAACTCATTTGCATCTTCAAAAACTTTTTCGTCTTTCCTGAGAGAGACTAATGCTGTAATTTGTTACATTTTCTAGTTTGGTAGAAGCCAGAGCTACCGGGTCGCTACGACACCCTTGGTCGACGATGGTGGTAAAGGTAAAGATGGCGCAAAGTCGAAACCGGCGAAGAAGCTTTCTAAATCTAAGGCCAAGAAGAAGGCAAAGAAGGAAAACCTGGAAGACTTGAAGAAGGAATTAGAAATTGTAAGAAGGGCATTTCATTACTGAGATCTAATCTTAGTGAAATATAAAAACTGAAATCCTCGTTATTTCGTTTTGTAGGACTGGCATACGATCTCTTTAGAAGAAGTTTGCAGACGTTTAGAAACCAGCACAGAAACGGTAAGGGGAAATAAATGTATACACACTTGTCCATTTTACCCTTAAAAGTGATTTTATTGTATTGCTTAGGATGACAGCCTCTTAAACGGGCTCTGTATTCTTGAAATCGCGTTGAATCAAATCGGTTATGTAAGAAAATCAACTCCACTATGAATGTAAGCGTTCGATTGCTTACTACGCGGTATGCAAATTTTGTCGTGTTTCGAAGCATTAAAAATGTACGCAAAGCTGCGGTGAATAACCCCTGCTTATTGTACCCTCGTTCACTGCATATTTCACTTTTCTACGTACATCAATCCGGTTTCTTGTTTAATTTGTTGGTAGATAAAGTGGTACTTAATGAATGGTTCGATTCGTTTTGATCGATTGGTTTAACAAGCTTAAGGTTGCTTTTGCTCCGATTTTGGCCTGACAAATCTTACTGTAATCATTTGCTTACAACCTTCAATTTCAAGTCCCTACTATCGCATTTTTTTAATTGGTTTCTGCATTTTGAATCCCTTACCAGCTGTCCATGTTCAAAAATTAAACATTTCATTTGCTAGGGTTGCAATTTCGATGTAAACGTCGATTTCATTATAGGATGTGTATTCCTGTCGAGAACTGTAGTTAATTTGCCACGGCGTGCAGCCCGGACGGAAATGAAAAAATCGGTGTTGATTTCCTCTCTTCCTTAAGATACGCTTGAGTGGATCGATCGCGCGAGCCGCTACACGTAAAACATGTATGTATGCTTTGCATGGACTTAAGCAAACGTTGGATTTTAGTGATAATATTAACCTCATCTATTATTCATGGTTTCCAATCATTGAATGGGATTTTCGATCCTGGGTACAAAGGCTGTGGGTTGAACAATTTCTCCACAGATTGTTTTGACGTGTGGATTGCAGCTATACCGGAACATGTTTATGTATTGACCCAACACCGGTACACTCGAGACTTTCAATCTGTTTTGTGGGATGTAAAGTCCTGAGCAAACTACTCGAGTTTATCTCTTGTGAATATTTGTAAAATTCTCTTTCATGTTATCATGAGTTCATGAGCAATACCCAGGGTATCTGTGTGCCTATGTGAGATTAATTCTGCTCCTCAAAATAAGCTTCACTTTAGGTGCCATCTGCAAGCAAAGACAAGAGCTTAAGATGATCTGTTTCTTAACACTTGAACTTTCATGTTTCCTTTCGTAAGAATAGCTGTGCAAACATTTATATCCATGCTTGATCCATTTCTGGGATTTCATTCTTGTATTTGAGAATGGTCATTGAAATGATTAATAGAAAGTCTGAAGGCAGCTGTAGATGTACATCGCTGTTGCATCAGTAGTGTTTTTCAAAAAGACAAAAATTGTATTAGTTTGCTAATCAAATAGCAAGAATGTTGACAATCTGAACCTCTCCTTGTCTATTCATTCCTGCTTTTTCATGTCTTACACAGTCAGTTACAGGCACATGCATAATGGATGTGTAGCTGACCAAAGATCATCCCTTGTATCTGTCATTGTGCTTTTGATTGTACCATAACAATATGGTGATAACAGACGGCATGGCTCAAGATTTCATAACAAAGATCTTCACTACATTTAGGCCAATCCGCACTAGCAGAAAAATTGTTTATTTAGACAAAATTTCTGTCATCACCAACGTTCTACAAGTGCGGATGGTTTGTCGCGACTTGACAAATTTTGGCCAAAGCGGACAAAACTTCAAATGCGCCGCCGACAAAATTTGTCCCAGGTAAAAACTGGGCAAAATTGTTTAAATAAACAAAATTTTGTTTATCTTGTCATTAATATGTCATAAAGCTTTAAACCGTATAAATTTAGCGTCTCAGTTCTTTCTCGTGTGCGAAACTATATTTTACAATTTTCGCAGTGAAAAAAAATGAATCTTAATGGCTCATGGAATTTAAACCCGATGGCAAGCTATCCTTTTCATGAACAACTGAATTCTGTAAGCTGCTGGAACGTCCGCCCCTTACGATGACCAGTTTGGCTATCCACATTCAAACACGCCAGTTGCCGTTAGACGACACAATTTGAAGACTTATAACTATGTCAATGCGGATGCAACAGACGAGACAAAAATTTTCATGACAAAATTTGTCCTTGGATTTTGCCACGGACAATTGTGATTTTGTCTTCTAGTGCGGATTGGCCCTTTGCCACCTCTGATAAAAACCCCTGTTTTTAGTTCTGTGTGTATACCCCTAGATGTTTGATAGAGATAGTGTCACAAATCTTTCCTTGAACTTGTTTTAAATAGCAATCTTAAGTAAATACAGTCTGTACAACAAAACAGCTGTATAGGTTGCCTAAATATGCTAGTCTTGTAACATATTATAAGGTTGCAGGCTTTCAGAATTTTTTGGAAAAAATTTTCATAGTTTGTGGGCAATATAACTTGTGGGCCAGGTTGTTCAAACCTAGGATTAGCAAGAATTTTGATTCCATTTTTGTAACTTTCCACAAGGTTTTCTGTTTAAATGTTGTTTGTCCTTCAGTTTTGAGGTTGAGAAATCTCACACTACACACAACATGAGCACTGGAAAACATTTTTAGAGAGAAATATTAAAACTTGGGTTAACTTTTAATCCTGGGTTAGTGTTAACTGGATTTCAAACAACCTGGCCTAGAACTTTTTGCTTCACTTCAGGTTGTCTGATATTTTTCACTGTATACTTATGATACTCTGTAATAAACACTATTAATCTTATTTAGTTTCAGTGTTACTATGGCTAAAATTTTGTCTTTATCTCACTGCTTCTTCTTTCGTACATTAACTTTATAATTATTGTGCAGTTCCAGAAAATATCTATACTCTTCCCACAGAAGGGATTGGAATTTCCTGGGGGGTGGGCAGTTCTGTAAGGCCAAAAAATTTAAAGAAATGTATGAAGCTTAATTGGAATTTCCAGAGGGGTGGGAGGGTCTCAGAAAAAATCCCCTCTGTGGAGGAAGTATGGATATTTTCTGCAATTACACATTTAGAACTTACCTGCATACTAACTAAGTTAGACACATTTTTGGTGTTTTGTGACTAAGATATCAGTTCTGTTTTTGACCCAGTCCTCCTTTCAAACTTGGAGTTTTCTAATTTGGGTAATGGCGGACAGTTTGAGCACAAAGTTTTAGTCATATTTATCAGACTACTTTTGGGAACTTAATTTGACTTATATTTGGCACTTTTGTTATTTGGGTGATGCAGTTTTGATATCCGGAGAATTAAAAAAAAAACCTTTTTTTATCACAGTTAATAAGTAGAACTTTAAGGGGTTTAACTGTGTCTTCTACAGGGTCTATCAAACGAAAAAGCCGAGGAAGTTCTTAGACGGGATGGTCCGAATGCTTTGACTCCTCCACCCACAACCCCTGAGTGGGTGAAGTTTTGTCGGCAGTTGTTTGGTGGCTTTGCCATGTTGCTGTGGTTTGGAGCTATTCTTTGCTTTTTTGCCTATGGCATTCTAATAGCTACAGAGGAAGAACCACCAAAAGATAATGTAAGTACCAGTGACTAAATTTGTATGACCGATTTGGTTATTTAAGGTAAGTAACATACATACATACATACATACATACATACATACATACATACATTCTTTTATTTTCTAATAATTATTTTAACAAATTGGACATGCCCACAGGTAGCTAGCTAATCTAGGTGGGTCATGTCTTAACTACAAAGAAAAAGCAACCCTCCAAGTTAACTTTTTTCCTTAGTGGTCATTTGGCCACTGAATGTTTATTTCTGGTCGCCAGTAAAAACTTTTAGTCGCCAAAATATGCAAATTAATTAGTTAATTAATAATAATTAACTAATAAATATATAGAAAGTAATAATAAGTAATTAAAGTGCTATCCCTGAGCCAATTTTAATACATCTTTAACAACTAAATGATAATGGTTTCAAAATGTCAACACGGATGTCCTCAGCACAATGCACATGGGATGCTACAGAGTTGCAAGACTATAGTTAAAGTGCAAATACCAAAAATCAAATTTTTACTTCGGTATCTTCATGTTAGCTAAGATTTCTCTGACTCAACTCACTTAAAATGTGTACCAGAAGAAACAGACAGTAATAGTAATAGAGACAATAACAGTTTCTTCACACAAACATATAAAGGTAAGGCTGGCCCCAGGAGGCTGGCTGTGAAATCTACGCGCCAAAAAAACGCGAGTGTGCGAATTTACCGCCATTTTTCCCGGGAGAAAATTTGATCGACAAAAAATGAAAAAAAAAAACATCACTTCACAAAACACAGAAATACTGTGGATCTTAATTCATATCTACAGAGCAAAAAGATAAGTGTAGATGGCACAGATTCTATAATACAGACTAGACTGCAGCAACTAGATGATGGAAAGTGTTGGCCAACATCATCACTGGCGGTATTTACTTTCTTGATCAAAACTTTAAGTAAACTTTTATTTTTACTCGAATGTTGAAAGAGTTCTTGAATGACAAAAACGAAAACTTTAGCTGGATTAACGATAGGCTTTTGTACATTATGCTAGCATTTTTTCGAGCATTTTAGTGAGGCAGAAGCATTGCGCATTATTCGAGCATTTTAGTGGCTTTTTTCCGGAAAATTAATATTTTTTTCACAGAATTTAGAAATAAAAATTATTTTTCACGAGAAAATGAAGACTAACTTAACCTCTTCACTTAAGTAGCACAGAAAGGTGAAAAAGGATTAAGAGAACAACAGATCATTTCTAGAATTATCTTCTGGTGGATTAAAACTTTTACATAGGTTGTTGTTATCCTGTTGTACTAAGTATATGTTTTTGTTAAGCACTCTGAACTATTATTCTGAAAATTTAAAACCCCTATGTATGAGCATTAACCGAGCATTTTAGTGACATTTTTGGGGGGAAACTGAGCATTTTAGTGGAAAAAATGGAGCATTAAGGTGGAGCATTTTAGTGGGGAAATAAAAGCATAATGTACAAAAGCCTAATTAACGACAACAGAAGTGTTCACGCTTGAATTGTTGCGGGCCCAAGAGAGGCCCGCAACCCTAATCTTGACAGTGACCAGCGGATTCCGTATTATGCGTGCGCGCCCACACAGCGGTCAAACGGGGGGCACGTGCACAGTTCCCCCCAAAACTTTGGCTTAACAAAGTCTTAAATTTTCGAAAATTTTCGCTTTCAAGCCCAAAGTTAAGACAGTTGCTGAAAAGTTAAGCTTTAAACTTCGCATATGACCAGGACATTTAGTGATGGACATCCTAAAGTCCTCCCAGCTTGTAATTTTCTCTCACAGTACTATTTTTATAACATTTTCCTGCAGGAGTCTTGCAGGTTTTCTCTTCAAACTCCTACGAAGTTCGAGGCGGCGAAAACCGGAAGTGGCGTTGGATTTTTGCGTTTGACCGCTGTGTGGTGCGCACCACGTTTATAACAGGGACACTGAAACCGGCAGTTGAAATTTTGTTCCACCACTAAGAACGATCAGAATGCGAAAAATGTGTCAATCACAACAGTTTGTCACATTGGATACCGGATGCAGACCTCTGTCACATGGAAGATCAAAGTACGTTGATCCAAGCTTCTGTTACTCTGGCTCAAAACTTCACCGGAAAAATATTAAAACCCAGCGCTCGTGAAAAATGTGTTTTGTTCACTAGAACTTGAGCTTGAAACATATGTAAATTTATATTTGTTTGAATCGTCTATGAAATGACCTTTTATAAAATCTCTGATTACGCAGAATGGGCCGAACAGAAATCTCTTCACAAGCCCTGACTTCGAAGGGATAAACACTTTCGGTCAGTGTAAAACGCAGACTGCAGACCGGGGGTAAAATGCAGACTAAGGGTAAAATGCAGACTGCAGACTGCAGACTGCAGACCAGGGGTAAAATGCAGACTGAGGTTTAAATAAAATATTGATAATAAAAATCCACGAGAATCAAATACGGATCAAATGAAGACCTGCGAGTGTTCGTACGCATACCCGTAATATTTTTTTTCAAAAATCGCGAAAACTCAAGCCAAAAGACGTTTACCAGCCTAAGTCAAACATTATACTATTAACCTCGAGTTCTTGAACTCCCCATTTTGTTGAACCAAGTTTCGCACAAGGACCCGAGCTAATCGTAATTCTATGCATGCATCTTACCTTTGTTTACGTGTCGGCCATTTTGAATTTTGTTTACGCGATCAGGTCTGGGACCGACCAACTCTTGCCGTGTATTTCCTTCATCCTGTTTCCATCGAGAAAGTCTTAATTCATAACGTTCAAACCACCGCGTGTCTTTGTTGCTTCAAATGGCCTTGGAATTGTTCGGAACACAAGGCAAGCAAAACACGACAGCACAACAAGAGGGCAAGCTAAACTTGTAGGTATCGAGCCTAGTTTGTGAAGGCATTCAATCTTTGTACTCGACTTAAATGCTGTTTAATTTATCAAGAGGTTTGTGAATTGGTATTTGTTGAAAGGTGACAGTTGGCTATCCAAACACGAGAAATTATAACATTTCGGCATTCTCAAATAATCGTAAGTATGACCATTTTGATAGAACACTCGCAGGTCTTCATTTGATCCGTATTTGATTCTCGTGGATTTTTATTATCAACATTTTATTTAAACCTCAGTCTGCATTTTACCCCTGGTCTGTAGTCTGCAGTCTGCATTTTACCTTGCTGCATTTACGGTCTGCAGTCATTTTACACTGACCGTAAACACTTTAGGGTTAATAGCTATCACACATCGGCAAAAGTACTATCTATTTCTTAACAATCCAGCCACATCATGTTAAGATTTCAGTGAAATGGAATCGTCAATGAAATGACCTTTTATAAAATCTCTGATTATGCGTCAGTCAATTCCAGCGGTGCCCATCCCCCCCCCCCCCCCCAGGCAACCGTGGGGCATTTGCTCACGTTGTCAATCCCAGGGGTGGGGCATTAGCAAATTTTCTCGTGGCCCGGGGGCCGGGCATTAGCAGACCCAGGGGCTACCCCAGGCATTTGACACACGTGTTTTTGAAAGATGGATGAGTTTTAAGGGAAGAACGAGGCCCTTTTCAAAGACTGGCTTGTCCGTCAGGGACTAGAAAAACCTGTCGATGTTTTTGAAGGCATGTTTTCTCAAGTTTAGAGATTTCATTACTTGTAAGCATATAAATGAAAGTGACATGGTGAACTATATTTTGTCTATCACAAAGCAATGACTGATTTTGAGCAAATAAACATTCCTCCGCGACCGGCAACTTCTTCCTTCCTTGATCGAATATTTAATTAGCTAACCAGTGAGAATCGAAAGTAACGCCAATTTTCTGTCACGCTTTCAAATCAAGAACATTCAGGCCCGCACTTTCTAACCTGTGGTTACTACTAGTTTTTAGTAATATTACAAACAATTCAAGCGTTAAAGCATGCGAATTGAATGAGAAATATAATAAGCTTGAATATTGTTTTGTATCGATGAAAACTGTGTTATTTTACAAGACATAAAACACATCCAGGTTCTAATTTGATCTCACAATAATTATATCTTTACAATTACGAAGTCGCTTTCCATTGCAGTATTTATCATTTATGTTTATGGCACAATTTAAATACGGCAAATGTTCGCACTATTGTCACTGGCAGTTTTGCTGCGCTTTGGATGGAAGTGTTTTTGCTTCCGCTGTTACAAGATGTACTTCTCAAAATTAATACACTGTAGATCCGGTCACTGTTGGCCTTCCAAATTTCCAATCAATTTCAAAGCTTTTACACTTTCTCGTCTTTTTTTTGATTGCGTGCATTGTCTCACGTTCACAGGTAAAATTATCACGTCCTAATGTTCACTCAAGTGGAACGAAGTTCGTCGCATACGAAATTAGCATACTGTAAATTCGTTCTTTCTCGTGATGCCTCGTTGGGTTCTTGGAATTTAACGGTTGAAACTTTATTCTATTTTTGTCTCAGTTTCAGTAGATTAAAATGGCAAATGAAGTTAAATTTAACAAGTGAATTCATAACGCTCACAGCATTTTTTTAGGGGTCCGGATTTTTATCACGTTGATTTTAGTCGCCGGGCTGGCGACTTCCGCTTCAAGTTAGTCGCCAGCTTCAAAATTCTAGTCGCCATGGCGACTAAAATGGTCGCAACTTGGAGGGTTGAAAAGGTAAGTATAGAAGTTAACAGAAATCAGGAAATCAAGTAAATGTAAAGTAAATGAGAGCATTGATAGACCTGCTACCAGCTTCTTTCAGGATTTGTGGGAATGTGCGCCTTTGTATGACCCGTATATGGCATGTTTGTTTTATTAACCCCTGTGCTTTTGTGATGTACTCAGTTTATCAAGGTTTTCGCCTCTCAGGTTTCTGTATGACATGCTGAGTGTGTCAAAGTTTTAAGATAATTTGGTTTTATCAACTGGGTTGGTAATGTGAATTGGCCACGGTAAAGAGAATTGGAAGCTGACTTTTCGAGCATTAGCCCTTCGTCAGAGCAAATCGAGGAATCGTGGGTTGTGTGTGGTTTAGATACAGAAAGATGGAGTTAAAGCGTTTGTTGATACCATGACGATTAACAGTGCCGATTTTTGTTCTATAATTTTGCGGCTTTCCGTGCTTCCTTGATGCAGGGAGAGGCTGGAGACTGCCATATGTTGCTTAGAATGATTGGGCAGATTGAAGTGTCTAGCGACCGGTTTAGATTTAGGGTGTTTTCCATTATGCCAAACTGACTGGTCAGAGATCAGTGGGAATACCTGAGGAAAATGCAGGGATCGCGTTAACGCAGAAATTGTCATTTTTACGTAAAAAAATGCCAAAAAATGCAGCATCAAAATTTTAATGTGTCCCAGGACGCAAGATGTTGACTTGAAGAACTCACTCCACTTACTTTGAATGTTAAATAGATTTTGTTGTTTGAGTGACGTAAAAAATTTTCGAACAAAGCTAAGCGACTTCGCATCGTGGCGGCCATATTGAATTTAACTACACAAAGGGGACTGGAGACGATTTACACATCCGGGAAACTTGAATGAGCTCCCTCCCATGTTTGTTCGTTGTTTGATTATGAACCGTGAAAAGGGAGGAAGACATAATCAGTTTTTAGACAAATGGCTGAAAGAGTTTGGATGGCTGCAAACAAGAGGCTCGGGCGATGATTATCAATGATTTGTAAGGATTGCACAAAAGCTGGAAAGAAGAACACGTTCACGAGTGGATGCAAAAATTTCCAAAGATCGGTGGGGGGGGGGACAGGGTTGCCAAGATTTTGGGACCCACCCAAAATGCTTGGGACCCCAATTTGACCCGACATGCGGGTACGAGGACCCAGAATGAATAATCCTAGTGCCATCCCTGAAATGGAACGACATATTCCGATTAAACCAGGCCAACCAATAGAAATGGCTCTTGTCATTTTAAATTCTTTTATCGAATTCCCTTATTAGGGCAAAGAACGGGTTTGTCAAAAATGGAACGGCGAATTTCGGTCGGAATATTCCGACCGAAATATGTGGACCACCTCCAGAGGTGATCCCGAATATTCCGGTCAGAAGAAACCGAAACGGACTTTTCCATTTGAATTCCGACCAAGATTTCCGGAATTTTTGACATAATGGAAAGCACCCTTAGTCAAACTCCCAGCCAACTGGAAGCAACTTTTATCAGCACTTGAGATTTGTAGGGGGTATTTCATTTCCCACTGCTGTGGTGTCATATGGACATCAAATTACATCAACCTCTGGGTAATTAATCGCATTGAAGGGAAAATGGTGTGACCTATAGCATACACAATGGTATAGCGCTAAGGGGCTAAAAACTTTCTTTCCTTTGTATTTTAGTTGTACCTCGGGATTGTGTTAACTGCTGTTGTTCTTGTTACTGGAATCTTCTCTTATTATCAGGTATGTAGTTGAAGAATGCTCTTAGAAATTGGTAATAAATTTGAGTTGCAAACAATGTGATTTGAATTTTATTTGAAACAAATAGTATGGAATAGGGTTAAAGAACAGTCAAGGTGTTGGTATAATTTTGACTCTTCCCAGTTTTGTATCCCAAAACCTAATTAAAGTAGTTAGTACAGTATTTATTAGCATTTTAAATTGTTTTGTAATTATTTCAAGAAACACTGTACTGTACAGTTCAAAATGTGATATTTATCTTTGATGACCTCAGGAAGCCAAGAGTTCTCGAATCATGGAGAGCTTCAAGAATCTGGTTCCACAGGAGGCGCATGTCTTGCGTAGTGGTGAAAGATACACAATCAATGCTGAGCAAGTAGTCGTTGGTGATATTATTTTTGTCAAGGGTGGTGACAGAGTGCCTGCTGATCTGAGAGTGGTGGAAGCTAGGGGTTTCAAGGTAATGAACAATTCTACCCGAAAGGATTACTTTTAAATTCACTTAGCCACAATTTTGTTTTAAGAAAAGAATTAAAGTGGAGAATTTTTTTAAGACAATCAAGTTTTTCATGAACAGCAGGAGTGTATGGTTTGTGGGTATAACCAGCCTACAGGTAGCTGTAGGTCTAACTTTGTGTGAACGTTATTGGCAGGAAAAAACCTTTACCTACAAGTAGCAGACAAATACCATTGGCAACTGCATGTAATACAGCTTGATTGAATTAAGTGAGGTTGTTTCTGAGCTACACCCCTTTAATTAACAGTTACCACCAGGGCTTGTTGAATACGAGATGACAGATAGCTAATGATTTGTGTAGTGCAGAGTTGATTGTAATCATCTCAGCCAACAGGTGTGAGTGGAATAATTGTGTTGTTAAAAAATGCCCTCAAAATATAGAATACTAAACTAAAGTAGAAATACCTCCCTAAAGTCACCTGTATGCATGTACCACATTTGTAAGGTAAAGTCTGCATATCAGCGAAGTGGCCCATCAGGCCGGAGCTTATCCCGGTTTTCGTAGCATATGAAGCAACTAGAAATATTTCTGCTCCCCCCTGGATGGGATGCTAGTCCATCGCAGGGTTACCCCAGCATTAAATCAGCTGGTACCCATTTATACACCTGGGTGGAGAGAGGCACTGTGAGAGTAAAGTGTCTTGCCCAAGAACACAACACAATGTCCCCAGCCAGGGCTCGAACCCGGACCGCTCGATCCGGAAACAAGTGCGCTAACCATCTCAGTTAATTTTATGCCACCCTAAAAGAAATCAAGATCTGGGAGATTGCCAATGTTATCTTTTTTGACCCTGAAAAAGTTGTTCAAAGTAGAGTTCTGCCAATGAAACCGCAAAAATATACCAAATATCTAAAATGTTCCATCAAAATTTCAAAACATGACCCAAAATGTGTCTGAATAATGTATTTTTTATGGGTTTTCATTCACATTGTCCGGGAGACTCAATGACCTGTATGGGAGCCTGGGAGATCTGGTCTGTATTTGGAAGACTCCCAAATAATCCAGGAGAGTTGGGATAGACCCAGTATCTGGTACTGGTAATGACAAGTATTTATTTTTACCCTTAGCCTATGATGTACATGTAGATTGAGTATGTAATGAAATGCTGTCAGTACACCCTTTTTCGCTTGAGAGAATTTTTACTATCAAATGGTCCGAGAATTGACCAATCTCTATCAATAATTTATATATATTTGTTATTTTGCATGAAATTGCAGGTGGACAACTCTTCCCTCACTGGTGAATCTGAACCACAGAGCCGAGGACCTGACTGTACAAATGAGAATCCTCTAGAGACCAGGAACCTAGCTTTCTTCTCAACAAATGGACTGGAAGGGAACTGCATGGGTATCGCTGTTCAAACTGGTGACAACACTGTTATGGGACGTATCGCGAACTTGGCAAGTGGTCTTGGAAGTGACAAGACTCCAATCGCTATTGAAATTGAACATTTCATTCACCTTATTACTGGTGTGGCTGTCTTCCTTGGAGTTACATTTTTCATCATCGCCTTCATCCTGAAATATCACTGGCTTGAGGCTGTCATCTTCTTAATCGGTATCATTGTGGCTAACGTACCAGAGGGGCTTCTTGCTACTGTTACGGTGAGTACATGTTTAAGCACCACACTCACTGACGAGTGTCTTCCAGCATAAATTTTTGATGCTAAGTGAAACTTAAAATTAAAATTTTGCTACGAAATCCTGTGCTGGTGAACTCAATAGGTGATATTGCCATTCAGGGCATGGAATAATGAACATATGACTTAATTTAAGGTGTGAAAGATATGACTAGCTTTATTTGAAATTTGTACTTACGTGTATTTTGAAATCTTCCACTCTGTTTACTTACATGCTGTAGCTAAATTTGTTGCATTGTAGAAATGAGTTCAGTTCATGCATGTGTGCATACAGAAGCTAGCTTCTCACCCGTAAAGATTCTTTATGTATATGTTTTCAGTTTGCACTCTCCTTAGCTTTCTGTAGTTTAGAATAAACTCAACCGTAGCAAATGTAAGGACACCAAAGTCTCTTAATGGATTATCCCAGGTTTAATGTAATTCATTTTGCTAAATGTGTTCTGTTCTTTCTGCAAAGGTATGTTTGACACTTACTGCTAAGAGAATGGCTTCCAAGAACTGCTTGGTAAAGAATCTTGAGGCTGTAGAAACTCTTGGTAGTACATCAACCATTTGTTCTGACAAGACTGGAACTTTAACACAAAACAGAATGACAGTGGGTAAGAAAATGCTTGCTATTACAGATTTATACTTTCACTATTCATGTGCCACATCAAAATTAACTAATGTCGTGTTTTGCAAGATGTAAAGAATATTAATTCTAACTGATACTTTTAATAGCAGGACTGTCATTAAGGGCTGTAATTACTACACCTTTTATGGCTGAGTAGGTTGAATGAGCCTCGATGTTATGAGAGAACTTGCCTGTCATTGAATGATACAATTGATCCAAAAAGTACTTGACGAGTTTGAAGTTGTACAAGTGAATCAAAACTTGACAGCCTTGTAAAAGGTACATCTACATTCTTTTGTAGGATAATCAATCACTTGGTTTAATATTGTTTATATTTCTAGCTCACATGTGGTTTGATAATGTAACAATTGAAGCTGACACAACTGAAGACCAGTCAGGAGTATCGCACAATAAGGTGAGATACACTATTGTGTTCTTGGTGGTAAAGTGCTCTAGGCTATAATTTATTCATCTGCAGGTCTTGTGTTGTTGTGTGACCACATCCTTTTTGGGATTGGTTAGGGCACCAGACTCAAAATCAGAGATCACAGGTTCAAGTCCTGTTCTGACCAGCTAGCTGGTGCTGTGGTGTTCTCAATAGTCCCAAGTTCATCTTCTCAGTTCTCAGCCAGTCTTGTAAATAGCCAACTGGTCTGCCTCCAGCCAGTTGGGATTTCAAGGCTGTGCTCTAGCAGCACCCAGTCGCCTATGGCGACCAGCTTCCAACTTTAGGCGACAAGCAAAAACATACCTAGTTGCCTGGCCTGGCGATTTCCTGTTTGAGGTTTAACTTAGAGATGAAAAAAGTCTCGCAATAATTATTTTGTCTTTCCCATTTTGATTTCTTTGGTTGTATTGAACTTTCCAAGTTAATTCGTCTCAATTCAGAATGTTGAAATTCATCTGTGAAGTCAAATCATCAGTCTTTCAATGGCTTAATTTGGTTTGTTGCGTAAGTTTAACACTGGTTTGCAGTGATACGAAAGCAGTTTCCTTGTATACTTCATATAGAGTCAACAAAATGTCTTCTTGGTTCTTGCGCCTTGTATAATGTGCATGAAAAGTCCCTACATGTAACTAAAGGAGAACGGTAACTAAATTATCAGATGCATAGAGGGCAAAGAGGGAAAATGGACTTAATTTTACTACATACAGTGCATATCAAAAATATTAATTCCAAAAAAAAATATGTAAATTTTGTGTTTCTTGTGGACTTTTGATGACAGTGTTACAAATATAAAAAAGTAAATGGATAAATGCCCTAGAAACAATGCGAGACAGTCGGTTCTTATATATTAATTAATATTGTTATTAGATAATTATAATCAATTAATTAGTTAATTAATTTTTTTAATTTTTTTTGTTCGGGCTACCAAACTTAACTTCTGGGCACCCTAGCCTACAAGGCTGGGTGTGGCTCCCTAGAAGTTTTGTTATAGCATAGCCTTGGATTTTTATGTTTGTTTACTTTTTTTTGTTTCATTATCTGTATCTGCTGACCCTTAGAAGCCCAATTGAAGAGTGGTCAATTAAGAGTTTTATTTATTTATTTATTTATTTATTTATTTATTTATTTATTTATTTATTTATTTAGTTAGTTAGTTAGTTAGTTAAGATAATCTTGGATTTATGGTTATGTTATACATGTATTGCTTGACTCCTATGTTATGGAATGCAGACTTTTGAAGTTCACGGTGAATATAGGCACATGTAATCAACTCAGCATGGCTCATGCATTTCTTGGCTAGATTTCTCAATGTTACTGAGATCTGATGCCTGTGGCAACTTATTTTGTCATCTTTTTTTGTTGCAGACATCAGATTCGTGGAATGCTCTGGCTCGTATTGCTGCTCTGTGCAACAGAGCTGAGTTTAAAGCTGACCAGGATCATATTCCAATCTTAAAGAGGTACCTGTTCATGGAAAAGCCCCCTTCATGGGCAATTTTGTAGTTTTTACTGAAATTGCTTCAAAGTTAGAATGTGGCTAAATGAAAATTTATAAAAGCCAACCATGAAAAGGGCTATTGCCATTTGGATAGATCAATTCCTGCTAATGAAATTAAAACCAGAAATGAAATACATGTACACATTTATTAATTTTTCTTATCTGTGTTTATACATGAATCGTAATCCTTGTGCAAAATGAAATGCAGTACCTGTATTTTAATTTTGTGTGTATTATTTTTGCAATTGCACATTCTTGAGTGGGCCATCAGGCAGTTGTTAATTAACTTGGTATGTTTGAACAGGGACTGTTCAGGAGATGCATCAGAATCAGCCTTGATGAAGTACATTGAATTGTCCGAGGGAAGCGTCAAAGAGATAAGAGAAAAACACAAGAAGGTTGCTGAGATTCCGTTTAACTCCACTAACAAGTACCAAGTCTCAATCCATGAGAATCCTGATCCTGACGACAAGCGCTATATTCTTGTGATGAAGGGTGCCCCCGAAAGAATCCTTGATCGCTGCTCAACCATTTTGATGAACGGCGAAGAACAGGAGCTTGATGAGAAGATGCAGGAAGCTTTCAATACTGCATACCTTGAGCTTGGAGGCATGGGTGAACGTGTTCTTGGTTTCTGCCATTTCTTTCTGCCCTTGGAAGAGTTCCCACCAGGTTTCGAGTTTGTTACAGATGAGGCAAGTACACGCTTTCTTACAGCAAGTTATAAAAGTTAAGGTTCTGCTTACCACCATGCATATAACGAATTATTTACAAGTGAAAGAAATCTCTGCAGTTGTAAAGCAAGGAAGTTACGCCGAGGAGCTGTTTTTGTTATTAATACCACAAGACACCTGGATACTTAGGTTCTCTGTAGGCTCGATTACCAGCTGCTGTTCGGGAAATGAGCCTGCGCTTCTCCCCCAAAGGCACAGCTGGACTCGTGAGGTTTCTTTTGTTAGTCTTAACCAATCACATAACCGCCCACAGATTGTTGTTGGGCATAAATTATCTCGCCAGTTTGGATTGCCGCCCATGATGGCAGACAATGTGGAATTGATAAATGGCATACGAGAGAACTTCAGAGACAATTAAGATTGAAAGTTTAAAAATTCACTATGAGATACGCTAGAAAGGTTTGCCAATGGCCAAGAGGTGTTCATTTTTCAGCCAACAATAAGTATTAATCTTTGGGTTCCAGAACGTGTGATAACAAAGTCAACAAAGAGTAAAACGCTAAACAAGCTAAACATTGAGCTCAAGAGACAAAACCGTCAAGCAAATAACAATATTACTTAACATAAGGATAGCAAAACCAGTCTCTGGTGAAGCCAGGCAAAATTATTTTTTAAATGGGCTAAATCATGGGTAAAGCAAACCAACTAGCAAAACATATGTGACAAATTGCAGCAGAAACCATGCAGACCAACATGTCACCTTTGACAGATCTTGACATCCATGACCAGTTTGCTAAACCACAGTCGAATAGCGCTGCTCTACTCAAAAAAGGAACTCTTCAATAGAACACAGTATCCATGCATAGAGCGCTCTTCCGTAGCAATAATGTGAAACAAAATAGATTGGAAAAGCAAAATTAATAAAAATAATAGAACGGCAAATGTACAAATGTTTAGAGCCATAGGTTGTAATCAAATAACATTTCCGGCAACCAGGACCGCCGCATGAATTAAGTTATGAATTGATGTCACAGACATGATTTGCCGCTCACATGTCCAGCCGTTCTTCTCGGGGAGGTTAGACCAGACACGAGAAAGCGGTGGAAATTGAGCCTAGGTCCTCTGCTTCTTGCAAGGCAAAGACTAACACAAGAAGAAAGAAATCTTTGTGTACAGTGACTAAATTGATAACTTCCATCAAGTTCAAAACAGCTATTAATGAGCAAATGAACATAATTAATTTCCTCTTCATTTTGATGAGTTAGTGATAAGATTCCTAGCAGACCAATTCTCAACTTGAAGACTGCTGGAACTAATTGCACCTCCTATTGATGTTGTGTCAAATGACAACACTACTAAATGCCTTACTTAACACTTACTAATTAAAAATATTGTAAAGATTTCTTTTAACCCTTTCACTCCCAAGGGGTCTCCCTTTGACAAGTAAAATCGTCTGGCGTTAGACAGAGTAAAATCTGTTAAGTCACTCTTGGGAGTGAAAGGGTTAAGGGGAGCAAAATGCTGTAAATACATGCTTCTCTTGAGAGGTTTTCTCCAGTGGGCAGCTGAAGGTTGGAGAGATTATTTAAGTGCCTATGAAGTAAAAAATAATTGCTGCTTATTTGAAAGGCTTTTCAAAGTAAAGAAGAATGGCGTTTTCCTTTTGGGAATATCTTTTTTCTTTGTAGAGATATTTACGTTTTTGTATTATGCAAATGAGGAAAGTGATAATGTCATAGGTGGTTCCACTAAAACAGTACAACACTCAATCAAGAATAATTCCAGAAATATTGGAGCAGTATTCTTCAAACTTAGCACCAGAAATGTACATCACAAAAGAAACAGAATACATACATACGTTTATTGTAACTCCCAAACTGGGCTTTTCAGTCACAATGTGTACAACATTAATACAGCCTAAAAATATCTACATAAATACAAAAAAAAAAAACAATTACAATGTAGTTAATGTACAAATAAGAGCAATAAAAGATGTATCCGTTACTTAATTAAGGAGTGGGGAAAAAGGGGTTAAAAGAATTCGTCAATGAGAAATTTTACCACTTAGAAGCGCATTGAGTAGACAGCACCTAAAATCACTGACATTCTCAGCCACTTGCAGGTCATTCGAAAGATTATTCCACAGCTTGCATCCGCGGTACCTAAATGCGCGTTACCCAGACGACAAATGGCATCGAGGGATGTGGAGAAGATTACATGATCTAGTTACCCTACTATGAATACGAGAACCTGGAACAAACGTTTTAGCCAGATATTCAGGGACTAAGTCGTTTACGCATTTAAAAACCATTACAGCATCGTTAAAAAAAGAGTCTCTCCTTCACAGTGAGCCAGTTAAGAGATTTTATGCCTAGAGAGATGTAGTCAAATTTCTTAAGATCTAATACGATACGGGCAGCAAAGTTCTGCACTGACCGCTTCCCTGACCGTCATGGAGACCAGACATTCATGGAGTCGCACCGCAAATTTTCTACTGTTTTTATTTTTAACATCGCTCTGCCTTGAGATGAATTATTCTAAATCGTTTGAATACACTCAACACTGTTTCTGCTTTGACATCCAACATTTTCCTGGCTGCAGCTTGCATAAATGCAAGTATTTTTCGACAGGGATGTTGAATTGGTCGAGCAGCCATATTGGAAACTGCCTTCACAGAGAGTTCTTCAAGTCACGGCTTGCATACTATGCTAACTGCACTGCTTCTTTTAATCCTTGTGCATTGGCGTTATCTTGCAGTGGAGACATGACATCTACTATGTCTTTGCCATGGCAACACTCTTGGCTCCAGTCTCTTTCTGTGAAAAACCAAATATCCCCATTTCTAATCTTTTAAAGTGGGACAGAGGGTCTAGCTCGGCACACAAATGGTTCCCATATTGTCTTCACTATCCCCATTAGATTGTTGTGAGTGGATGATCCTTGTTTAGGATAAAATCTGAGAATTTTAGTCTTAATTAACACGGGACCAGCGGCATAACTGTTGTCATGGCAACGGCACGACAGGTGTCATTTTGCTTCTTTTGTATGGTCTTGATGCCAAGTTTGAAGAACACTACTTTAATATTTTTAGAGATGTTCTTGATTGAGTGTTGTACTGTTTTAGTGAAACCACCTATAATGTCATCACTTTACTCACAAAAATGTAAGTATCTCACAAAAACTTAAATATCTCTAAAACGATAAAAGATATTCTGAAAAGAAAAATGCCATTCTTCTATACTTTGAAAGGCCTTTCAAATAAGCAGCAATTATTTTTTATTTCATGAGCACTTTAATGTACTGAAAGATAAATGTCCGTTTGTTTACAGCCTCCTAATTTCCCACTTGAAAACTTGTGCTTTGTTGGTCTCATGTCCATGATTGATCCTCCCCGTGCCGCTGTTCCTGATGCTGTCAGCAAATGCCGCAGTGCAGGAATCAAAGTTATCATGGTCACTGGTGATCATCCAATCACAGCTAAGGCTATTGCTAAAGGAGTTGGAATCATTTCAGAAGGTGAAAAACATTTCTACCTTAAATGATATTTTCAACATTTCCAATGGAGTTGAAAATGTAATTTGCTTGAAAGTGACCAGTCAGTTTACCCAATTTACCCAATTTTTTGTTTTCATGTTAAATTGCATATGAATGTTTGTCCTCTTTCAGTAGGAGAAATTATCTGATAGCCTGCCCTTAGTGACTCCCCCTTTGTGGGGGTAGGTGTTCTGAGGGCTAGTCTTCATCCCAGGTGTTATGCAGACTGCACAGTGCACAACATTTGTCCCTACTACAGTAGTTACATTCCTGCCTAGAGGTTTAACCAGTCACAATGAAATTTCATTTATTGGTTATTAAACTCATCAGCAAAAGATGAGCTTGGGAGCTGGTACCTTAAAGGCTGGTGAAGCTGGGCAACAATTCTGGCAGAGGGAAGGAGGTATCCATCGCAACCCTGCAAGCGGCCACCACCCAGGCACCGTCACACTGATCCAGTCAGTGGAATACTTACCGATACCCAATACTTACCCATGGGAGGGAGGAGTAGGAAAGAATGGCTCCGTAAATATCTTCAAGCGATCGTAATGACCTGAACGGCCAGCAAGCGAGCAAGCAAAATGCACGAGGTGGTCCTGCTGAGCTGAGAAAGGCTGCCCTGAGCTGCGCTAAAGGGGACGACCACTGAGCAGCATTGTCTCGAGATTAACCTTGCCTAAATTTGTTTTAGCCACATGTGACAGAATTGCGGAATCTGTCAACTCTACCAATTTAATGGTCAATGGTTAAATGTCAGTGAAACTACTGCAGCACTAGAAAGTAATATGATGATTCTACAGTCAGTTCACTCGAACTGTGAACATTTGATATTTTTGTTCATTTTTTTAGTGACAATGTAGTATGAGGGTTCTTCATACTAACAAGATTACTCAGCAAATCTTACTAATTAAAAATTAGTAACTATAGTAATCTTACTAATTAAAAAGTAGTAGCAAATCTTGCACATCATAAGAAGATCCTTCATTTTATAGTCACTGAAAAAAATACAAAAAAACGCCAGATGTTCATAGTGCGGGAGCCCTTACAGTAAGCTGTTGGACATGACTATAAAGTGTGCATAAGCAGTGCAAGGAAACTACAGAATGTAACTTGGAAAACAGATTTAAAATGATTGCATTATTGTTTTAGGAACTGAAACAGTAGAGGACATAGCTGCTCGTCTTAACATTCCAGTGGAGGAGGTCAACCCAAGACAGGCAAAGGCCATCATTGTTCATGGACAGCAGCTGAAGGTTAGTGAAAAATTTGCAGCACATAAACCTTGTATAAAACTTGGCATAAGAATGGCTGAGAAGGAAGTATAATTAGGACCTGGGGCAGAAGATATTAGGAGGAGGTCTGCCAAGTGGCTGTTCACTAGAAGAAGTGGGAAAGAATTGCTGAAGACCTTTGTGCAGCCCAGGCACTGATAGGATAGATGATGAAAGCTTAAGTAAGCTGATGTCTCCTTCAGAGACCTGTGTCGTCATCATCACTACTCATCATTATCATTGTTGTCATCATCATCATTATCATCATGGTCATCATCCTTAACACTCCACTAGGTATTGCATGGTACAGTGCACCTTCAAAATTAAGGTTTTAATGTCTTGCAAAATGTAAGTCAGTGATAAGCTCTCTCTTAGCTGGAGAAATAAGCCTGACTGACATCTCTGCAATTGTCATCAGCTCCATTTTTCTTCCTCTGCTCAAGTGATTCTGAGGTTTGACTGGAACAATTCTATCAAGATAGAGTGGCTTGGTAGTGATACATTTAGTTGAGTAACTTTTGAATTTTGTGGTTTTTATAGGATATGAATAAAGAAGATATTGATGACATTCTGGCCTACCACACAGAGATTGTATTTGCAAGAACCTCTCCACAGCAGAAGTTGATCATTGTAGAGGGCTGTCAGAGACAGGGCGCCATTGTTGCTGTGACTGGAGATGGTGTCAATGATTCTCCAGCTTTGAAAAGAGCAGATATTGGTGTGTAAATTGATCAGTTTTAGCATGAACTTCTTGCTTTCAATTTGAACTAGATTACCATTGTCATGTCCTATGTTCTTTTTTTGCCAGGTGTTGCTATGGGTATTGCAGGCTCAGATGTATCCAAACAGGCAGCAGACATGATCTTGTTGGATGACAACTTTGCTTCCATTGTTACTGGAGTTGAAGAAGGTGTGTACACAACTTAATCAAATAATTGTTACAGGAGAGTAGTTTTGATTTTCAATTTGAGGTTTAGTTTATTAGAGATGTAGTTTTGCAGAGAAGAATATGAAAGATTGTGTCTTTGTAATCTGTGCTTAACAGTATGCAGTCTTGGGTTTGTTTTTGTTCACTGCTTAGTCTGTCTATGATGAAGTGTCATGGATTTTGTCACCTGAAAGGTGATGAGAACACCATGCTGCCTTCCTTCTGACACAACAGACAGGGCTTATTGTCATGCAGGACGTGTTTGTTATGATAAACATTTTTGCAACTAAAATTTCTTTTACCATGTGGATTTGAGTTGTAATCATGCTTTGATTTTATGTGCATTAATCTGAAAAAAAAATTGTGATTATTAAAATTAATGTGGTCATACAGTTTAACTTTGAACTAGTTCACATACACTGTGCATTGTTTAAATTGTTACGTGTAGCTCAGAATAGCCTGGCAGGTTAAAATAGGTTCTTTCTTTCCTCAGGTCGTTTGATCTTTGACAATTTGAAGAAATCTATTGCTTACACACTGACCAGTAACATCCCTGAGATCAGTCCCTTCCTGATGTTTATCATTTTGGACATTCCTCTTCCTCTTGGCACAGTAACCATTCTGTGCATTGACTTGGGTACTGACATGGTATGTGAACCTTCTCTCGATAGAATAACAGTACAAATTTTACCTGGGCATTGTGAGAGTTATAGGATCAAATCTTGTTGAAGTCTGATGATTGGCTCCCAAAAGTTGGTTGATATAGCATTTTTAGATACATGGTTTCCTCTTTCACCTGTCTGTGAACATGAAGAGAACCGTAGTTTGAAGTTCTTCTTTTTACTCTAATACGCTCAAAATAATATATTTTTGTTGTGTGTGTTAGGTTCCTGCCATCTCACTTGCTTATGAAAAGGCTGAGTCAGACATCATGAAGCGCCAGCCTCGTGATCCAATAAATGACAAACTTGTAAATGAAAGGTGAGTGATTTGTGTGCGATTGCTGCCATGTTTGGTTGAATTGCACTGCACCATCCCAATCTACATGAAGGTCATCATCAATGTGTTGCAGAACAACCTCTTAACATTACTAAGTCGACACACATTAGGTCATTTACATAAGTAAACTTCGGTCTTTCACCTGTAAACTGGTGCTGGATCTGGGGTGAAATCCAAGCTCTATATGTAGCATTTTGGAGTGTGAGAAGTGTATGTGTTAATGTGTGCTGATATCGTATGTCTGTCTATGATGAAGTGTCATGGATTTTCTCACCTGATGAGTGATGAGAACACCATGCTGCCTTCCTTCTGACACAGCAGACAAGAATTACCTTGGAAAAAATCTTCTCTGTTGTCAACTCCCAAGACTGAAGAAACAGTCTCAAGACTCACTAGCCTTGCAGTTACCATGTCAATATGAAGACTGAATATTTGTGCAGTGACCAGTCTGCAAGCCGCAAGCCACAAGCCACAAAGCTAATTGTCATTACAAACTTGTAGCTGCTTGACTTGGTCTTGCAATTGCATGCAATAACAATCAAGTTCAGTATATTTAGATTTGCACAGTAAGTGCTGCATATAAATACATGTACCTCTACTAATGGACTTCTTGTTGATTCGATTGACAGGCTGATTGCCATGGCCTATGGTCAAATTGGTATGATTCAGGTTAGCAAATAGTTGTTTTCCTTGAGTGATATTGGAGTATTATTTGCTGTTTGCAAAGTTGAAGTGTCAGTACTGGAATCACTAGGGTTGCGGAAATTTTTTCTAAAGTAGAATGCAAAGAGAAGTGTATTTTTCACCCCCTTTTTCACACTTCTCTTTGCATTCTACTTTTAAAAAAAAATTGCACCCCTTTTTGTATATATTCCGTTCACGCACTTACATTTTTCATTCTTTAAGGCTATAGACTGATAGCCGAAAGCTTAATTTGTTATTGACCTTTTAACCAAAGAAGGCTTTTACACTTTAATATGTCTTATCCTTGTTACAATTCTTTTTTTAATCATGTTATGTTCGTTTGTGTTATTTTTTTCATCATTTAGTTTCACTGGCCCTGAAAAGCCCCTTGGGGGAGTGGTCAATTAAGATATTTATTTATTTAGTTCATTTATGTACATGTAAGTCATGTTTGTTTGTTTGTGTTGGCTGAAATCAGTCAGTCAGTGTCAGTGCTAAATGAAAAAGTAACTCATTTTTGAAAATCACAATGTCGTTTTCTGTACATATAAATGTTGCTTGTGTCCCATGTTCATTTTTTCCTGTTGGTTTTCAGGCCACAGCCGGCTTCTTTGTGTACTTTGTAATCATGGCAGAGAATGGATTCATTCCCAGAATGCTGTTTGGCCTGAGGAAAACCATGGGATAACAAGTCAATTAACGATTTACAAGACTACTATGGACAGGAATGGGTAAGTCTAAGTCAGTGTTAAAGTGGAAAATGGCGGGGTGGGGGGGTGGGGGGGGGTAGGGGTAGGTCTCTGTGGCCGGTTTCTTGTAAGCCCCGGAAACCTTTCGGGCCCATTGAGTCATTTTTAGTTCATCTGTGTCTAAGAACGGAGTGTATGCGTTTGAAACTTCCTGCATGAAGGGAACCTCTCTTCAGATTAAGAATATGTGGATAAAACGTCTCTGTTTTCGTAAGGTTTGAGATTTTGCTGTGGCTTTTCAGGAGATATAACAAATGCTGTTGTTTACTGAAGACAGCTAAGAAATGTACAAATATTTATAATGCACGTGCGTAGGCATGCCGCTGTACTTAAAATAAACTTTGTTAAAGCGCCCCAGTGACTTGTAAATGAAATGGTTTCTGATTGATGACCTTGCTAATGTTTAAATTTCTCCTTACTTGCAGACTTTCGATCAGCGTAAAATCTTGGAGTACACCTGCCACACTGCATTTTTCGTCAGTATTGTGATTGTACAATGGGCTGATCTGATCATTTGTAAAACCAGGAGAAACTCGCTCTTCACACAGGGAATGACGTATGTTATACCAATTGCTCTCTCCTGTGTTTGCTTCTTCTTCTGCTTTCAAGTTGAGAGATGTCATTTGATCGCTTTTCATGTGGCAGCCGAAAGTTTCTCTCGTTTGTCCCAAGCTCAAAGTTCATTTTCCCTCAACTGTGATAAGCTTGTTTCGAGAGTTTGGTGGCACAACACAATGCAGTAGTATCTTACAGATGATATTTCCATCACTTGCCGGCTTTGCGGAAATTTGATTTTGAAGCATGTTCCTTGATTAATTTAAAAGCGTGCTTTCCGTGTTTTTTTCTCAAACTTTTTGTCCACAAGGATTAGTACTGTTTTTGCTACGACATGTATTCAGCACCAAACTGTTTTTACTCTAGCTTGTGCCTGCGACATTGATGCAGCACTCGGCTCTTTTGTTAGTTTTTTCGCTAAACTGCCGGCAGTCGATCTTTTGTTTTAGGGTAAGACGAGTGTTTTTTCGTAAACACGAACGCATAAGAGCGGTGTGGACGAAAAGGGTTGGGGGCGGGTGCAAGGGCCCATGTCTCGTCCCAATCCCATCTCGTCCAAAACGTCTCATCTCATATTAAATCCTTATCTGATAGCGAGAGATCAGGTGACTTCCGGTAGTCTATTGTATCGTAAAAAACTGTCATCAATGTCTGGGTTATTATCACACTCACCGTGCTCTTCTCATGTTGTTTCCAGTAACTGGTTCTTGAACTTCGGTCTTGTGTTTGAGACTGCGTTAGCTGCGTTTCTGAGTTACACCCCTGGCATGTCCAACGGGCTTCGCATGTATCCTTTAGCGTAAGTATCACCATGGTCATTTTCTTGTTGAAATCTCAAAAAGTACGCTTTGAAACCTTCTTTGCAGAGCAGGATAAAACAACAGTGCTCAGCTGATTCGAGTAAAGGAAGGTAGTTGTTGTGGAGTGAGGCAGAGAGAGTCACCACTTATCAGAATGGCGTCATTCATTAGAGTTATTATCATCATTGGTCAGTTCTCCTAGTGGAGAATTAGACTGTAGAATCAACTTTTACAGCGCGGTAAAGAACAGCGTAAAAGGAAATCTACAGTACCTCTTGAATGAAAAATACTACACAATAAAACTTGTTTCATTCTCAAGTGAATTTGTCAAAAGTTATTTATATGAGGTGCGGAGAAGGATTTTAAAGGCATGAGAGATCATCGCAGTTATGTCCGTAACATAGGCAGTCGCGAAAATTAAGCCTGAAAAAAACACATTCAGGTTTGAACGGGATTCGAACCCATATTTGCCATACCACTGCAGTAGTCTATCGACTAAGCTATCAAGCCAACTGGGAGCTGGCCATGTTGTGAATTAACAACAGGATGGGTTCTGCTCGTAAAAGTAAACTAGATTACCTTGTCGTGTTTAAAGTCGTGATCTGTTTTTCGTTTCAGTTGGCAGTGGTGGTTCCCAGCCATGCCTTTCAGTTTGGTAATTTGGATCTATGATGAGATTCGCCGATATATTCTGCGTAGATATCCAGGATGTAAGTATCGTTGTGAAATATAACAATCCCATGATCATGAATACCTAAGCCTCCTACTTGGACATTCTTTGAGCTTGTCACGCAATGTTCCTGACATTCTTTGGGTTTGTCACACAATCTCTCTGCGTGACAAGCCCAAAGAGCATCTGCGTTGGAGGCTATGAATGCCTTTACCAAAAGATGTTCAGGAATGAAATAAATGAGGTCACGGCGGCCATATTGATGTTCTAAAACAATCATTTGGGAGTTAAACTCTCTTCTTGTATAGACACTTTTTTTTGTTCTGGCATATTTTGTTTGTCTGTTTGCCCCTTGAGAGAAACCGCTTTACGTCTTTACTTATAGATATGACAAGTTCTTGAAATGTTTAGTTATAATGTCAACTATTTTTACCTCATCAACAATATCGTGATGGTTAAATGAGATTTTCGTCTGAATTTTTCAGTCCAGTACATGAAACAGTAAAGCAGTGAAACAAAGTGCGTACACTATCTTTTGACTGTAAATTGAAAACCCATCCCTCTCGTTATTTTTTCAGGCTGGCTGGACAAAGAAACCTATTACTAAACCACAATTTTAGCGGACTTCAATGGCACCAGAAGATTCAGCCTTCGGCGCGTGGCACCTGAGGCCATCAAGTCCTTGTTGCTATTTGCAACACTAATTATAGATTTCATTTTCTTAGTGAAAATTCAAAATGGTAATCCATTTTCTTTAGCCAGAAAAACAGTAGACTAGTTATGTCATTGACTCGTATTTAAATACTGTAGGTGTTTTTACAATCAGTGTCCAAACTAAAAGTTGTAAAAGGTTCAATCCAAAATTGAGATGATTCGGGGTTTGTTGAAGGTATCTATAAATAATAACGAATTCCTGAAAATGTAAGACTGGATATTGATGAATTTTAGTGTGATACCAGTTTAATATTGCGTTTTTTTTTGTTTTTAACACTCGTTAACGTGGAAAAAACTACATTTGTACTCCAATTTAACACAATGCAAATACTTTTCGAAGCGCACAATATGATTCCTTGTGAAGTAATTTTGTAACGATGTAAGGCATGTTTTTCCTTTATTGTATATCTGAAGAATTGATTTGCACGGCGTGGTCGAACTTTAGTAGAACCACCACATGTAGAGTTTCTATTTGATAGACGGATTCGGCTAATATGATTACATACTTGTTGCCACTCAATTTAGATCACATGATGATCCATTTGGGAGGTGAATGATCACATCACTTCACCTGGGGGGGGCAACAGGGATGTAATACCTTAGCCGAAGCTGTCTGTTGATACGTTTTATATTGTGGTTTAGCTTGCATCCTATGTAGTCTTTCTAGAGGGTAAACAAAGCAGTTGAAGTACCTTTGCAATCAATATTTCACATATTCTTTGATAAGCAGAAATGTAATTTAATTTTCTTTTGAATTACGAAAGTGAGTTAAATGTCAGTCAAAATAAGAAATAATTTTGGCAACTTCTTGGAATATATTTTCCCATAACACAATTTAGGGTTTAGGGCGTGTAAGCATGCTGTGTAGAAAAAACCTTAGCTACTGAAACACTTAGCATGTATTATCAGCACACATTTGGTGTTGTTGTAATAAATGGTAGTGTCGTCATCATCATTATCGTCGTCATCTTCGAAAGCAATCAACAATATTAATAACAACAACAAACAGAAAAGCAACCTCAGCAGCAAGAACCACAATGAAAGCATCACAGAAGCAGTAACAACAGCAACAGAGACAAAACAAACGGCACCATCTACATAAGCAGCAGTAGCAATAACAACAACATTAACAATAGCGGTAGCAAAAGCAGCAGCAACCAAAAATAACAACGCCCGTAGCAACAACAACAGTATTAAACAACAAACGACAGCAATAACAACAACAACAGTTGAAACAAGGACAGTAGTGGTAACGACAACCACAACATGTGTTTGCTTTCCATTTTCAATAGTTTTAAACAGGTCATGGATGTATGGCATAAAGCTCTGCTGGAATTCTCAGCAATAAAGAATCTTGTAAGCCATTTCACTTAACGGTGATGCCACAGTTGAAATTTTGAACAAATGAAGAATGATCACTAAATCTTACGGTTTTAGTACATGATTTTAGTTTAAATTTGATAAGGAAAGCCAGTATTGGATCAATATTCTCATATCATCGCAGTACTGAAGGCAATGGATAAAAACGCTAATTTTTCGCGGGAGCTAGAAATGAATTTTTTAATTCAATTTATTGTAATGCCCATGCGGGGTTCACGTGGTGATCGAAAAGTTGTCGACTGGGAAAGTTGCTCCCCATGCCTGGAAGAGAAATTTTCATGAAATTTGTGAAAATGGCATGCTTAAGGATTGATTTAGGTTTATGGTTAGAAATTGAAGTAGTGTAGATGTTATGAACCTTTGTGCTCGGCATCAAAGGTAATCGAATTTTAGTCGTGAAAGTCGTGGAGTTCTATGTGAACTCTGCTTTCCATTTGTCATCTGAGTAACAGATTTTTCAAAACCCTTCTTAGCGTTAATACTTAAGGCACTCTCTTGAGGAACTACCTCTCCAGATAAAACGTAAGCTTAGTTCATTGAACTGTCCAGAAGGTGGCTTTCTACTTTCTAAACGTTTTATCATTAAAGGTAATTTGATATCTGCCATATTCACAGAATTGTTCCTTTTACGTCCTAGCTAAGAGGCCAAAACCTTTTCTCACCAGGCAATTGCCGAAAACAGCAATGCCCCAAGAAAGAAACGAAATGGCGGCCAAATGCAAAAAAGTGCGCTCGCGAGCCCAAAATACGCCTGCAACGCGGAGTAGTTTGGGAGAAGCTATATTACGGACGACTTGCAAGCGCAACCAACGTTGGTTAGAAATTTAGCACCGAAACAGAGCTGGCGCCTTGAATATTTATGAATGGACGTTGGTCAATCTCGCGTCGTACAATTTTCTGGCGAGAGTCGATTGGAGACGAGTTAGCAAAGAGATCTTTTTTCCAACGGCTACAGGCGTTGGTTGCATTTAATATGTTGTTCGGTCCGACCGTTCAGTCGTAAAACTATGATCCCGGATCTACTTAAGTGCTAGCCTGCTCACAGGTGCAGCAACAAGTGTAGTTGTTACGCTAGGTTTTGGAATAAAATGAGAGAGTATGAATGGTAAGAGAGTTACTTCTCCATACAGGCCTTATTACCAAGGTAAACCCCTAAAAAGTTATTTTTAGATCACTTGCTGCCCCAGAAATCCCAGGGTGTTATAGAAC